>JASSUY010035309.1:0-16495 GCA_032466535.1 Forpus xanthops
TTCTGTAACCCCATCATAGAAGGCCACCAGATTGGTCAGGCAGGATTTCCCCTTAGTGAAGCCATGCTGGCTGTCACGAACCACCTTGCTGTTTTTTATGTGCCTCAGCATGCCTTCCAGGAGAATTTGCTCCTAGATTTTGCCAAGCACAGAGGTGAGGCTGACTGGTCTATAGTTCCCCGTCTCATTCATTTTCCCCTTCTTGAAAATGAGGACAGTATTTCCCTTTTTCTAATCATCAGGAATTTTACCTGACTGCCATGATTTTTCAAATATGATAGATAGTGGCTTAGCAACATCATTTGCCAGCTCCTTCAAGACTCGTGGATGGATTTCATCTGGTCCCATGGATTTGTGTATGTTCAGGTTCCTAAGATGGTCTCAAACCAGATCCTCTCCTACAGTGTTCCCAGGGTCTTCATTCTCACTGTCCCTTCATCTGCATTCCAAGACTTGGGTGGTATGGTCAGAAGATTTTCTGGTGAAGACTGAGGAAAGAAGTTGTTAAGAACCTCAGCCTTCTCCAAATCCAGGGTAGCCAGTTTTCCCGATAGCTTCTGGAGAGGGCCTATGTTGTCCCTAGCCTTTTATTTGCAATGTACCTATGGAATCCCTTCCTGTTGTCCTTAACATCCCTAGGCAAGTTTAATTCTAAGTGGGCCTTAGCTTTCCTAACCTGGTCCCTAGCTTCCTGGACAACATAATCATATAGTGGTTAGGCCTTCTTGCAGAGGACCTAGCACTGATTTTACTTGGGTGTTGCTTTCGTCTGGTGAGCTGCTGTGTAGGATCCCTTGGGCAGGACATGGATCTGGGAGCTCTCTTTGCTCTTCCGGACTGTTCAGACAGGGTTATGCTCTCTTGCGCTTGCGGTCTGATGCAAGGAATCATTACAGCTTTTCACTGAGTGTTTCGGTGGTGCTTTTATCTGGAACAGTCCATAGCAGTTTCTTGTTAATTGGATCAAATCAATGCATTGAACAGAAACAGAGTGATAACCGTGTACACCAGGTACTGTGTTTTGATGATCAGGAAGATTGTTAATGTGACTTTCTCTTTTATGTGCCTTAACCTGGAAGACTCAGAACGTGCCCTTCCTGTGCTAATTGGACTCAGTCATAACTTCACAGAAGGAGGGCAGTTTCAGTAAAACCCATATGGTGACCCAGTATTCACTTTTAGGAAGCAAGGAGCTTCTTTGTTTCGTATCTTTGTATTGGTTCTTTTTTTTTTGTGGGGTGTTGGGGGTGGTGGTGTTTGTTCAGTTCCTCCAGCAATAACAGATGTACTTTTCCAAGTTTGTCATGTCACTGGAAGGTCTAAAAAGTTTCAGGAACTGTAAGAAGTGATGAACACACAGGTAAGGCATGCAGTTCATAAGGGGCACAGTAGAAGCTGAGGCTGAATTTATATTTTCTGTAAAATAATTCAACTTAATTTTCTTTATTGTCATAGGTAAAGCCTACTAGTCTTAAAAAATGATCCCAATCAGCATTATGAGTTACTTGCTCAATGTGTGCTAAGAGCCATGGAGTTACTGCTTGGGGATTGCCCAGCCATCCCAAATGTTGTGGGTATAAAGGCAAATTCTTGTGCCTTGGACTTGAGAACAGCCTCAAATACCCCATGTTATCCAGTGGGGGTAGAAGAGATCATGAAAAGTAACATTTATTGTACATCCTTAGCAGGTCAGGTTTGGTTTTACCGTGTGGGTCTCTGTATTCTCCATATCTTGAGTTAAAAGGGTCTTCCTTTACTCTGTGAAACAACTAGGCATGTGGTCTGCTGGTGCATAACTGTGACTGCTTTCTTCTATAATTCAGCTGTTACAAAAATAAGACTGTCATTGCTCTGCAGATATACAGGTTTAATTTGTCTGTTAAGGATCATGTGATTTTTGATTTTGTTTTTCCCTTTTCTGTTTTGAACTGAGCTTTATCCATACACATGCTGAACTGAAAGAATGTATGTGAAACCAGTGCCAAACTTTTTGCAGCCTAAGGAATTAATACTGTAAAGTGGATGAGGTGTGGGAAGCTTTCCTGGCTGCCTCTTTTGACACTGGATAAAGCTTTCCTGTGCTGCAATAATCTTGCTTTACTTCTGGTGCTGCCTCAGCCTGGTGAAGCTCTACCATACATGCCGTATCTACTTTCAGCTGCTCTTTCTAAGATCCCAACCTGTGCAAGAGTTGGAGGGAAGCCAGGGATGGAGCATTTACTCTTTCTTTGGGCTTGAAGTCCTGTACTTGATTATTTTAGATTTATGACATAAGAATGAGGCTGCTTTAGGTTGTTCTGCTAGAGGTAACGTGGTGTTTGCTGCTTGCAGTTTCCCTGTTGCTGTTTACATTGCTCTCTCACACTCACACACAGAGTGTGGGTGGTGTGAACATTTTTAAGTTGTTAAAAAAGATGAACATGGTGGCTTTTGGCTGTTGGTGTCTTTTCCCTTCTCTCCTCAGAGGTAAACAGGGAACTCAAGCAATCTGGCCAGAACAAGCAAGTGAGGAGACTGTACTTGGCTTTCGAAAATGTTTTTCTTCCCAGATTTGCTAGGTAGCTTTTGCATCATCTCTGAATGAATGGAATGAATGAATGAATGAATGAATGCTGTGTTGTCTTGTCATGCTTTTTTAAATTTGATTGTTTGTTTGTACTTTTTTTTGACAGTTCAGCCTCCAAAGAGCTTCTAATGGCATGCCCCTGTACCCTAGGCTAGCACAGAGGCTATTAAAATGAATGCAGGAGCAAATGGATGCAAAACCCAGTCAAAATATGCTGAAAACATGTTCTGAATAAGCTTTATCCTAGGTTTGAGAGTGCCTGTTGCTCTTTTCCTGTGTGCTGAGGCTCCCGAGTGCCCTGCCTCTGCAGAGGATCCAAGGTACATCCTTGGAGCTGGATGCAGGGCTGTGCCTCTGCTGAACACTAGCCAAGCTGCCCATATGGTGCTGGCTGTGGTGCTGCCATCTGCCTTCCACCATCTTCAAGTCACCCTAGGGTTTCCCAGGAGCAAACTGTACTGTGCCACCCTGGGCTCCAAAATGCCGGCATTGGAGGAGGGAGGAAACCAAGCCAATCTGCCAGAGCTGTTGGAGGGAAGCACAGAGATTTACACTCACCTGAAGGAGGCCAGCATTTGCCAGCAATTGGCATTCCTTCTCTGCTCAGGATGTATCTGTTCTTTGTTGGTGTACACAGTTCTACCAAGGCCTGGGTTTGCTTTTTAGCTGTCTCTGGTTCTGAGAGGTCTGCTCTGTCCAGTGGCTGACTTGGTCTTTTATGTTACACAGTCTTTCTGCATTGAGCCTACTGTCCTCCATTGACTTACTTTTCCAGAGGTTTGTTCCTGTGAATCCTACTTAGTGCTTTCTTTTGATTATGGTTTCTATTCTTAATTAATTAAGGGGAGCTGTCTCGTTTATATCAAAGGAATCTGGAGCCATGGATTTTGAATCACTGAATATATACCTAGGCAGAACTGCTACCAGAATTGCTGTCTGCTCCCTACAAGCTTATGTTTTAATTTTGAGAGCCTGTGCTTACAGAAGATAGCAACTGAACTCCTTATTTTAGAGTCTACTTTACAGCCAAACCACTGCAATCTGAGTGCTACAAGGGTTGGCATTCAGCAGAGTGCATGCAGTGGTTCAGAACTTCTAGTACAAAAGTCAACAAATTTAGTGCTTCAGCAGGTGAAATTTTATTTCTCTTAATGCAGACAGAAATGCACCTGAATGGGAATGTATGTAAAGAACAAATATTTAACTCAATGTCTTCTTTGAATTGTAGCAGGACAAAGACTGTTTATGTAGCTAATGCAGAATAGTGCTCCTTTTTAGTCACATGCCTTGCATTCCTTTGTCAGGTATGTATTCAAACTCTGTATGGGGAGTAGTATATTTCCCCCTGTGTTCTGTAAATGTAGTTTTGTGATTGCAAGACATAGCTTCTGTTTTCCACTAGAGGCCAATAAAGCGTAGGACAAGGCAGCTGCCAGGCTTTCAGCAGAAGACCCACCTTTTTTTCCCTTCCAGACCTGTTGCTCAACTGTTGTATTTCCATCTTGATGATTATTTCTTCTTTTGGAAATGGATCTCCTTCTAATGAAGTGGAACTCAATTGTTAAGTTTTCTTTCCAGTGTTTTGTTCCAAAAACCTTCAGGAATTTAAAGGATTGCCATCTTGATTTGCTTGTACATATTCCTGACACGTTTTCAATTCTTAGCTGTTGGCTCTGTATCAGCCTTTGTGGAATAAAGGAGACATCAAAAAGGTGACAGAAAAAGAGTGGGTCATACCAGTGCTTTTGTCTTTTAAGCGTTTCAGGAAATAGTATGCCTGTAGCTACTACATTTTACTGGGGATCTTCCTGAATTTCATGCTTTCCAGTGACCAAGCCAATGACATCCAATTCCAGCTGAGAGGCAGAGTCTTGTCCATGTTCTGTCATCTGTCCACCCAAGTGCCACTACCTCCTGGATCTTCGGGTCCTATCTCAGTCCTGGGGACATCAGAAGTCCTCAAATATAAAGGTGGTGGTGCCAGCTCTGTGTCACAGACAAGAGAAGCCTGAGAATTACCCATGACACAAATCAGCAAGGACTAACTCTGCCTAACACTTTGGCTAAAGCCCGTATTGTTTACAGCAAGAAGAAAGTGCTGCTTAGTGCATTAGCTTGGAAGGGTGCTTTGGACTTCGTAGCTGCCTAGTAGTTGTCTTGTGAGCAGCACGTGTGTAAGCTCACCCTGTTGCCATGCTGCTGGGCCTGGTTATAGCACTGTGTTTTTTCTGCTTCTAATCTGAGATTCCTCTGGGGAACTTAACTTTAGTGGGAACTGGGCTTCTCTTTTTGGAGGATATTCTGCTATGGTAGGAAGCAAAACTGAGGTGGGATTGCAGCTTAGAGGGTTGCCAGATCCACATGCTGCACGAGGCAGGTTGTAACCCTTGAGAGTGAGTGTCTCCTCCAACTTCATGCATCTGCAAAGGATTTCCTCACCTTGCAGGATGGGAAGTGCTGAAGTTTATACCATAGAGTTGCTCTTCCAGAATATATGGTGCTTGCAGTATTGCAACATATTTTAGGTAGAAGCCTCTGTAAACTGGTCCTGAGTTGCCAGTGACTTCAGGAATATTGAACACCTTGCTGTCAGCTGAAGAATGCTTATTTGTTATTATTATTTACTCCTTATTAACACTGGTGTAACATAGCAGGGAATTGAGAGCAGCAGCATTTTTCTGGCCATTATATATTGCTGCTGGTGGCTGCGTGTGTGCAGTGCTATGGTGCTGTGCTCATGCAGGACCTATGGTCAGGGCAGGTACCGGATGGTAAAGTCAGGGAGAAAAGGAAGCAGTGGGAATCTGGCTTGGCTTCGTCCCCTGCTGCACTTAGCGTCGCAAATGCTCATACAGTAGGTAGTATAGGATGAGAAAGATGTAGGAAGTGACATTGATACATCAACTTCTGGTCTAAAAGAGTCTACAGCTATTTTTGCAAAATGAGCAATTCAGTGTATTTCTGACCACACTTGCCATTTACTTTCCCTTGCTTTCATGCTGTGCATCTTTTTTTCTCACGTGTAGAGATACAGTGTTGGTGGAAATCAGTATTAATATTAAATGATTGATACCCGTTTTAGAATAGGATTATAAAATCCTTTAGTTTGGAAAAGGCCTTTAAGATCAAGTCTGACCACTAACTCAGAACTGCCAAGTCCACCACTAAACCATGCCCCTGAGTGACACATATACATGCCTTTTTAAATACCTCCATAGATGGTGATTCCGCCGCTTCCCTGGGCAGCCAATTCCAGTGCTTGACAACCCTTTTGGTGAAGATATTTTTCCTGATATCCAGTCTAAATCTCCCCTGGCGCAGCTTGAGGCAATTCCTCTTGTCCTATCACTTGTGAGAAGAGACTGACCCCACCTCACTACAACCAGGTAGTTGTAGAGAGCAATAAGGTCTCCTTTCAGCCTCCCTTAAGCCTTGGCACATCAATCCAACCTGCTCAGATCCCTCTGAACAACCTTTCTGCTCTCAAGAGATCAGCACTCCAACTGCCCCACTTGATGTCATCTGCAAACTTACTGAGGGTGCATTCACCCTTGTCCAGATCATTGATAAAGAGGTTAAACAGAACTGGCCCCATTTTACTGAGCTCTGGAGAATATCACTTGTGGCAAGCTGCCAATTAGATTTACTTCTGTTCACCACCACTTTTTGGGCCCAACCAGTCAGCAAGATTTTTACCCAGCAGAGTACACCCATTCAAAGCATGGGCAGGCACTTCCTCCAGGAAGATGCTGTGGGAAACAGCGTCAAAGACTTTACTAAGGTCTAGGTAGACAACATCTGCAGCTTTTCCCTCATCCACGAAGGTCAGACTGAAGGGCCTGTAGTTCTCCAGATCCTCATTCTGGCCCTTGTAAATGTGTGTCGCATTTGCTAACCTACAGTCAACTGGGACCTCTGGTTAGCCACGACTGCTGATAAATGATTGAAAGTAGCTTGGTGAGCCACTTTGTGTGCATTCAGGTATGCCTGAAAGATTAGGACCTTAGCAGTTCAAGGTACTGTGCAAATGAAAAGAAAGAATCTCTGCTCTACAGCTTTTGTGTTCTAATTGACAAGGGAATTAAAATTAGAAAGTGTAATTTTTCTGGTGTATCTATGCTGCTTGAAACAGTGGGACTGGAGCCTCTAGGCATTCTTGTAAACAAATTCAACATAAATAATTCTTAATTTTCTGAAAGAACAGTGTCACAGAGTGACTTTCTTTCTGTAACTCAGAGCAAACCAGGCACATAGTCTCAAGTGTGACCCCTAAGTTCCTTGATGGAGTTTCAAGGTAAGGACGTCTCTTTCTGCTGAGGGCTGTCACATAAGAAATGCTCAAATGAGGAAAGGGACTTGGTGTCTTTTCCTAGCTTTAACCCCAAGGTGCTATTTCATTTGGCAGTTGGCAGACCCTTTCTTCCCAGCTGTTTTGCCCTCATGTAAAATGGACAAGTTGGAAGCCTGCACTTTGGCACTGGCAGTGAAAGAGCACTGGATAGGGGCAGATGCTGCAAGCCCAAAAGATGCTGAGCAGAGGCAGTGACTCCTGCATCACGTGTGCATGTACAAATGGAAGATGTTATTAATGCTTTTTAATATGTTAAATTAGATATTTTTTTTCTCAGGACACATTAATTCTGGAGGTTGATTATGTCCAGGGGGTAAGTTCCTGGTCATCATAGCATGGGCCGATTTCAGGTGGAGCTGGCAGCCCTCTGGCCGTGCTCATGTATGGCACAAGGAGGTGGCAGCTCTGTTTTGGGCCGAGGCAGAGACACTACCAGTCCTCAGCTCCTGATTGCCTAGTGCCATCAATGCATCAGGGCTCATTTCAAGCTGCTTTGATGGGGAAAAATACTATTGGATCAGCACATGAAGTATTTTATACTAAGCCTTTTATGCCGTCCCTAATATTGCAAGTCAGCGGGACACTTGTGAACAAACAGGAATGTTCTGGTCCTGTAATTTTGTTAACTGTTTCTCCTTATATTAATTTACATTTGGGTGATTCTGTAAGAATTTAATAACACTAATATTAAAAAACCAATATCATGTCTGCGTATTTCAATCTGCTTAGTAGTTTTTCCCTTGATTAAATTATACATTTTTAATACAAGCCCTTCATTTGTCTGCAATAACATGGCACTGTAGCCCTCTGTGTAAAGTGAGCACATTTCAGTGCCCCCTCCATTGCTGTTGGTGCTGGATGCAAATTTCCTTGTTTGTCAGTAATTATTTCCTGTATTCATCATACTGCTTGCCTTTGCTTGCCTAGAATAAAAGGTCATTGTAAATCTTGATTATTCTTGGAAGTTGCTCACACACTTATTTCCAGGATTGATATGCTTAATCCTCAGGCATATCAGAAATAGATTCAGTCAAAATGAAAATTTGTCTGGGAGAAACTGCTGGTGATTCTTTCAGTTTGTGGGTTTTGTTTGCTCGGTTTTCCCCATATAAAGTGTTTTGACAAATACACAAAACCTCCTGAATTTAAACTGCTTTTCATTTTGGTTTGGAGAGCTGAAGTGGAATAGTTATTCTTTTTTAAAGACCTTTCCATATTTATTTATTTACAGGGGAGACTGATGAGAATTCACCTAACTGTAACCTTTCAGTGATTCTTCAAACCCAGTCCCAGCAAAGTGTGGTTAAACTGATAACGAGAAAGCTCAGGATCTCACTGAAAATAGCAAAAGTTGTGTTGAGTTCAGTGAAGCCAGGACATTCTGTTAATGGGGTTACTGAGCAAGTACATCTCATTGCTGATGCCTTCAAAGTTTATTTGATGTATATTTTTTTGTATATGGTTGATTATAAGTTCTGTCTTTTCCATGTAAAGAGCCAAGATGGACACTTTCACACAGTTCACCACTTTGTACTTTCTCATTAAAACATTATGTTGGGCCAAAGAGCCGTGAAGGTCCATAGTGAGATCCATTGATCTGTTCCCCATGGCCCTTTGTCATTGCTGAACAGAAAAAGAGCTAAAATAAATTTTTGAAGCCCTAAGTCATCCATGGCCCAATATTGTGTTTGTGTGATTTCAGAGAAAAATATAATGTAAGAAAGTTTGCTGGGTATATTTTTCATGAAGGAATAAGTAGAAAATGAAAGAAATATTTTTCTGGCCCTGACTCTGAGCACACACAAATATTTCTATCTCTTTCTTTTTAAGTGGGACGGATTTTCCCAGTATAATTCAGGATACTCCTCTAAGGAGGTTGTTTACAACACTGATACTATCCTAAGGCAAATTGAAGTGGGCTGCTTTAGTGTCTTTCTCCTTTTGGGGAGCAAAATGTGCATACTGGACTTTACTTTCCCGAGAGGTCTCCTTGCCTGTGGTTTAGAAAATCCACGCATGCAGGTTGTTGGATTTATTAGCCAATGCTAATTACTTTTTGGTCAGAGTTGTGCTTCATTCCCGTCTGAGAGTAATCTCTGCTTGGCTGTGATGCAGCTACCATGATGGGGGGGGCGGGGGGGGAGCGGTATTTCTCTTCCCTAAAGGCTCTCCAGTTCAGCTTTACAGAGGCCTGAATAGCTACAGGGGACCAAGGTGGTGGAGACTCAGATGAACAAGACTGGATCCGCAAGAAGACATCAACTTTCATCAATTTCTGCTACTCATGATGGGTCTCTCTACATCACCTTTAAGGCTTAAGTAGCTACGTAAGGATGATAAGCATCTCCAAAATGTCAGCTGCAAGGGTGAGCATGGCTCCTTTTTATGTGCTATCATTACAGGTTGCCATTTACGTAAGACCCAATTTCACAGGAATATCCACTAGAGCTGACGCATTTTCCACATGTGTCCTATGGACTCTTAGAAGCAGATTTCTGCCTATGTTGAAAGAAGAGTATCGCGATGGTAGCATACTGTGCTACAGCTCCAGCCACCTTTTCTCTTAATAAGCATCCTTTGGGGGCAGAAATGACAAAAATCCACATTTCTGAGCCAGGTGCACCCCTTTTGGTCCAAATGTGGCACTTTGGATTTCCCTGGGGCCAGAGAGGGGTGAGCTCAGACCCATTCATGTAACCTAATCACTTCTGATGACATTCAGGAAGTCTGAAAGCTTATTGATTTGTTTTATAATCATATTGCACATCTTTAAGAGCTGTACAAGTGCCTGTTTTAAATGATTGGCCTGATTTCCCAGTTCATTTTAGCAAACAGTGATAGCACTTATTTATTGCCATTAACAGATATGCAGTTTACATTTGGGCTTTCAGGGCTTCTACACTGATAGAAGCATATGTCAATGCAAAAGGGCGTGATGCCTGAGAATCCACCTGACCTGATTCTTTCTTGATTTTTAAACCATTTCAAATTGTGTTTTTCTCTTTTTTTCCTTTCCTGCTAGAATAGCACAGTACTGTTTGCTTCTGCCCTTCCCCATTTTCCATTGCCCTATGTCTGCACAGGAATAATGCTAGGATGATGAGCATCAGCTGCCATCTTTGTTTTAAAAGATTATAATAAAAATAATAAAATATTTAAATAGCTTATCCAATAAGCTATTCTCCCGGTGTAGTCTGACTAATCATCATTTTCCAAACACTAGGAAAAGTGTTGGGCCATGAACTGACACACAGAATTGATAGGCAGGAAAATAACAGTTGGAAGGAAAGCATATGCCACAAAATTTTCACCATAAAACTTCAGGGAAAAATTCGGTTTTCCCATGTAATTAAGTATGCTTAGAAAAAAACACCTAGTCCCTCTTTATTACAAATTTCCCTCTCTTCATCTCCTCCTCTGGCTCTGCCTAGAAGCGGGAACTGGGGATAGCAAAGAAATGGGAGCAGCCAGCACCCCAGGGAAAGGACAGTGGTGCCATCTAGCCCTCAGCCCTGGGGGATTGCTCATGGAACACGTGGGTGCTCTGGCAAAAAGCTTGCCTATTTCCCAGCAAAATGCCATTAAAACCTCTGAGGATATTTTTTTCCAGTTGGGACAAATGAGAATTCTCACAAGGGAAAAATAATATAAAATAAGAAAAGGAGTTTCACTGGAAAATTCACAACTGCCATTAGTGCTGTATGATGCTCCTTCCCCTGTGGATCCATAGTTTGGTTTTTCAAGCAAGACTGTTTTCCCACCTCTTTCCCCTTATGTTTTTTCACACATGTTTATCAGTTATGTGCAGAAATAAAACTGTTTTATGGTGAATATCCACATTAATGTGCTTTAAATACTGTTGACTTTAAAATGATCCACTCCAAAGCTCTAAAGGCATTTTCAAGATTAAAAGTATCATTCCCCTTTTTAGCACAAACAATGTGAAGGTGCCAGGTAGAAAACAGACATAGGGGAAGGCTATTTCCAAAGCTGAAAGGGATTCAGGAGATTTAGCTACAGCCTATCCAGCTTAAAATAAAGTTACAGCCCTGTCCTTTCCTATGGCTCATGCATCTGACAATGAATGTCATTATAGTCATACAGAGGCATCGCTGCTTGTTCTGAATCACTGGAACTTGACAACTGAGAAAATAATGCCAGCTAATGCATCCCTCCAGGGCCAGGTCCTTTAGTGGATTTTTTTACCTTCTTTCCATTTGGGCAGGGAACTGCTAAGGGCAAGGGATGCAGCAGCAGGAGGAGGAGTCTCCGGGCACTGGGTACACATCTTGGCAGTGCTGTCAAAATTTAGAGCTTGCCCTCGCTCCGAGGATTCAGGTAGTTTTCTGAAGGCACTAAATGTCATTTAGGCTTCCAGATGCTTTAAATCACATCCCCAAGATGAACTCCTACCTCATTGGCCTGCAATGAGCCTTAAACTTACTTCTGCAAACGCACATACTCAAACTGCCTTTGCTTTCAAGTTCAGCTTCCCTCTTACTAAAAAAGCCAATAAGGTAAATTCATTCTGATGCCAGATCACACCAGGCAACTTCCATACTTGGCCCAGCTTTGCTGCAAAGAAGTCTTCCTTGTTTTTTTTTGTGTTTACAGAGGAAACCAGTTTGTGATCCTTTCTGCAAGCCAGAGTGCTCCAGCCCCACAGTAAGTCACCTCTGCTTCCCTATGGCTGGGTGCCGGGACCCACCAAAGCTGCTCTGTCACTCCCCTCCTGAACTGGACAGGGGTGGGAAAGTACAACAAAAGGCTTGTGGGCCAAGGTAAGGACAGGGGGAGATCACTCAACAATTACTGTTATGGGCAAAACAGACTTGACTTGGGGAAATTAATTAAATTTATTGCCAATTGAACCAGAGTAAAATAATGAGGAAAAAGCCCACATCTTAAAACTCTTTTTCCCCAACCCCTCCCTTCTTCTGAGGCCTAACTTTATTCCCCCATTCTCTACCTCCTTTCCACAGGGGCACAGGGAATGGAGGTTGATGGTCACTTCATCACGTTTCTGCCACTCCTTTCTCCTCAGGGGAGGACTCCTCAGACTCTTCCCCTGTCCCAGCATGGGTTCCTCTCTCCACAGGTCCTGTCAGGAGCTTGTTCCATCAGGGGCTTCCCACAGGGTCACAGCCTCCTTTGAGCATCCCCCTGTTCCTGCATGGGATCCTCCATGGGCTGCAAGGGGACAGTGCCTCACCATGGGCTGCAGGGGAATCTCTGCTCCAGTGCCTGGATCGCCTCCTGCCCTTCTTTCTCGCTGATCTTGGTGTCTGCAGAGCTTCTTTTCCCACTCCTCTCTCTGGCTGTAGCTGTGCGGGGGTTTTCCCTCTCTTCTTAACTATGTTATCCCTGCTGCACCACCACCATCACTGATGGACTTGGCCTGGGACAGTGGTGGGTCCATCTGGGAGCTGGCTGACATTGGCTCTATCAGGCACAAGGGAAGCTTTCAGCACTTCTAACAGAAGCCACCCCTGTCATTCCCCTAATACCAAAGCCTTGCTATGCAAATGCAATGCATGCAATAATATTGTATTTGGGACTCCCTGTGCTATTGCTTCTGATTTTATCCCTGAGCCCATGCAGGTGGGCTGGGGAATCATTCCCATGACCCTAATCAAAGCCGTCCATTCCTGTGGCTGCTCCCAGCCTGTGGTGTCTGCCATGCATCTTCACAGCAATAATGAAGCTGTCAGTTGAAACCAGCCTTTGTGTATTACCCATATACATTTTGTTCCTGTAAAACCTCTATTAAGGATGCCATTCCGTGATACATATTTAAGTCAGTATCTCAGCACCATGGTTGCCTGCGTGAAAGAAACTGAGAAACTATTACTGTGAAATTGCCTGCAGCTCTCGAGCGCAGGAGGTAGCAACTGGCTAATAGTTTCTTAGACAGCCCTGGCAGATGTGTCAGGTTGCTTTGTGACTGCGTACCTCATGGGAGAGCAACATGAACAAAGCTCCCTCCTCCTAATGTCCCCAGCTGTAATTAATCCATAGCATCATTTCTATAGTGTCAGCAGCAACATATGGACAAGCACAATTTTTCAGAACTAACCACAGAGGAAGAAGATTGCATTTATAATGTCTGTTTATTGTCCAGGGTTGTATTATGGAAGGCAGGAGAGTCTGAAAGGGGTGAAATTGCCACAGATGTAGCAAGAAGAGGAGGATAATCAGCAGAAGATGAAACAGTGGATAAAACTACTTCTCGTCTTCTGTACTGATACCATCTTATGTCACACTGCATCCAGACTTGCCTAAAACGTGAATCCAAAAAGGGCAGTTCCAAGTAAAATATCTGTTAGACTGGGTAGAGACTGTATTGAGAGCAGCTCTGAGGAGGACATGGGGGTGTTGGGTGATGAGAAGCACAACATAGGCCAGCAGCATGCACTTGCAGCCCAGAAAGCCATGTCCTGGACTGTATCAAAAGCAGCATGAACACCAGGTTGAGGGAGGTGATTCTCCTCCTCTATTCTGCGCTTGTGAGACTCCACCTTCAGTATTGTGTTCAAAGGGATGTGGACCTGTTGGAGCAAGTCCAGAGGAAGCCATAAAGGTGATCAGAGAGTTGGAGCACCTCTCCTGTGAAAACAGACTGAGAGAGTTGGGCTTGTTCAGCCTGGAGAAGAGAAGGCTCTTCAAAAACCTTATAGCAACCTTCCAGGGACTAAAGGGGCCCTGCAGGAAATCTGGAGAGGGACTTTTTGTAAGGAAATATAATGACAGGACAAGGGGGAATGGTTTTAAGCTGATAGAGAGGGAAAGTTTAGATTAGACATTAGGAACAAATTATTTTGTGCAGTTATGACTGCTGTGATACACTGGTGATACACTGGAACAGGTTGCCCAGAGATATTTTGGCTGCCCCATCCCTGGCAGTGTTCAAAGCCAGGCTGGGTGGTTGAACCTGGTTTAGTGGAAGGTGTCCCTGCCCATGTCAGGGGGGTTGGAACAAAATGATCTTTAAGGTCCCTTCCGACCCAAACCATTCTGCAATTCTATGATACAGCTCACCAAGTTGTGCACTGCATGGTATGTGTTGAGAGAGGAGCTAAGAAAGGTGAAAGGACACATTACTTTGATACCAACATAACAGCCTCCTCTTCCCAAAGCTAAGCTCCAGAGGTTTCCCAGTCAGAGCAGAGTGCCTGGTTTCCCACATGTATTTAAGTCAATAGAAGTTATGAACCTTTACATGTCTAGGTTTAGGTGCAAAACTTTGTTAATTGTCTTTGAAATACTACCCTAGAAAAAGAGAAATATAATTGAAGACAGAACAGCCTCTCTAACCCTGTATCAAAATGTTTTTGTTGGCAAGGCCATTGTTTACCAATTATCTACTTAATTTATACATCTATATTATATGCATAATCAGATTACATATAACCTGATTTATTCAAGGAGACAGCTAAGATTAAACTCTGTGCTTTGCTGGTGGCATTAGTATTGCAAGAGTAAAACTCACTCCAGAGCCCTACAGAAGTCAGTAGGTCCTTGGGCTCCCCTCAGCAGCCCTAAGCCCCCCTGTCAGCAGGTCGACTGCTTTACCTGTGTTCAGAGCAATGCATGTCAGCTGCCTCCAAGGCTCCAAGTGAACCCTCCCAAAACAAACGAGAGCACTGTTTCTTTCCTTTCTTCCTCCCCCCAAATTTCATGTTTACTGAAATGCTTTTGTCATCAATTCAATGAGGGGGAAAAGAGTTTATACTTAAAAAAGAATAACAACTGCCTGCATTTGAATATGCCTTACACAGATAGTTGAAATAAAGCAGTTATGATCTCTGTGACAGTTGCTACTGCTAATGCCTATCATAAAAGCCAGTAAGGAGGCAGATAAGTTGATTTATCATGCATTGCTGCTCCCATATATCTGCTTTCTAATAAAAATCTGTGGAATTATTGCTTACGCAGAGCTTCATGTGCCCATATTTGTATTGCTAACCTCTCCTGGAAGATTTCAAATCTTTATTTATGGGTGCCTTTTATCTACCCCTAGGAAAAGCGCTCACAACCGGAGCATGCCTGCCCCCAAGACTCAAACCTGTTAAGAGTACAGATTTATACCACCCAGATTCCCCAGTGAAAAAACATACTCTTTATCTAAGCTCTCGATTAAAGCATGGCTCCAACCGTCGCTTTCTGGCACTGAGGATATGGGTGACAGAGGGCTTTTGCATGAGCCTCAGATAAGTCCTCCAGCACCATCTCTTCAAACAGAGCCACATATATCACCTATGATCAAGCCTTCCTTCCAAAGCACGTAAGGTTTGTTTCACAGCCACGTGTTTTGCCTCCCCAGTACATTGCTTTCTTACCTCATTTTTAATTTTATTATATAAGGATTTTTTTTAGATATTATTTTTTTTAGTTGGGTTTTCTTTTTTTTTTTTAGCTCTTACTACCCACACACTGCATGTGCTGAGAGATGTGTTATTTTGAGCCAAACTATCTCAACCATACTCTTCAGTGATTCCTTATCTTTTCTCTACAATTCTTGCAGATTATGATGAATTTTTCTAGATTTTAGAACCAAAGAAACACACCAAGTCCTACACTTAAGAGTTACAAGGTTGTGAGATGAAAAGGTTGATGCTTTGAAGAAAAACACCAGTGTTTTCCATGCAAGACCTGCTCAAGGATGGAAGTAGATGCATTGAGAAGTGAATTCCTGTTTACAGCAGCAGTTTGGAGCTATTGTTCATCCACTTGTGCCCCTCTGAGCTCCTGAATTCACTGTGACAGCACATCACCTATGACCATCTTCAACTGGTGTGTTGTCAACTGTGACTGATCATGTGGAAAGATCAGCATGCAGTGGAGAGCCAAAATGGCTTCTTTTGGGACAAATATGCCCAGTGTGTGCTCAGTTCTGTCTCCACAGTACACAGAGACATGGAGCTCGTGAAGCAAGTCCAGTAAAATGATTTTAGCATGATTAAGGGTCTGGAGTATCTCTGATATGAAAAAAGGCTGAGGTGGTAACAAACAATGGGACTAGAAGCAGTGGGTATAAACTAAATCACAGGTAGTTTCACCTGAACATGAGGAAGAACATTTTTACTGTAAGGGGGACTGAACATTGGAATAGATTGTCCAGAGAGTCTCCTTCCCTGGAGATATTCAGTCCAGAACAATGTGCTCCAGGTGACCTTGCATGAACATGGAAGATGGACTGGATGACTTTTGGTGGTCCTTTCCAACCTTAACCATTCTGTGAATCTGTGAAATATCCCAAAGTAGAGCTGACTCTGGAAATTTCTCTGGACTGGGACTCTTTTCCAGGTTTGGTACATTGTGTCCCATCCATGTTTTTGCAAAACTCAGCAAGAAATTGTAGATGGTTTGCTGTCATAAGTAGTTTTCCTTGAATGGAAGCATGCAAATTAGGAAATATGTCCCAAGGAGCTTTTTGTGATTTTCACCCGTCATTGTTTTCCTTGAAAAAAACAATCTTTCACTATATAACCATAGACATAGAATCATAGAATCATAGAATAGTTAGGGTTGGAAAGGACCTTAAGATCATCTAGTTCCAATCCCTCTGCCATGGGCAG
>JASSUY010035309.1:16595-88255 GCA_032466535.1 Forpus xanthops
GGCTGAACAGCCCCAACTCTCTCATCCTATCTTCATAGGAGAGGTGCTCCAGTCCCCTGATCATCCTCGTGGCCCTCCCTTGAACTTGTTCCAACAGTTCCATGTCCTTTTTATGCTGAGGACACCAGAACTGTGCGCAATATTCCAAGTGAGGTCTCATGAGAGCAGAGTAGAGAGGCACATCAAAATACTTCAACAAAAGATGAGGCATATGAATGTTTAACTACTGGTTGAGGATAGGGATGAGAGACCACAAGTATCCACTGAGGCTTTTGGTGAAGCCTACATAAATACAGTAGGCCAAGGGGCATGAGTTTGTGGTCTGTACCAGTTCTTCTCTGCTACAGAGTACCTGGCCTGCAGCAGGATCCACAGTGGGAATACTTTCATATTGATACTTGATAAACTGATGCCCTGTGGATCTGACTGTAAGACCATTCTGCTTTTATATTTTGAACTATCCATAACATTGCTGGTATACTGGCTCAGGTAGCCCAAAGCACTTTTTGCTGATCTTCTGCATTACCTTCCCTGTGCAACCACCAGCTAAACTGTTATATACATGCTAGTGTTAAGCCCAGCAGATTTACAGTGCAAATACTTGCATGGTTATATTTTTGCAGCCATCCCTGGAGGCTGAGGGTGCCTTGGAGATGCCTGGAAGAAAAGACACAGATGAAGGGGAGTTGGAGAAAAGATATAGTTAAAAAACATGGCTAGAAGTTTTGGGAAGCAGTGCGGGTGAGAGATCAACAGGGGAAAGTAATTTTATTTGCCAATTCTTGTCCTTTGCAAGGCAGAGCTGCAGCTGAATTGTAGCCTAGTAGTCCTTCCCATGCTGAAGACGAGGAAGACTGTTTCCATGGGTCTAATGGGGCCACAGAAAAACCTTCTCTGAGATGGTGTTTAATTTAAACGGAAAAGTCTTTCTGGTCAGAACGGAAGTATCCCTTCCCTTGGGCCAGGGTTTGGTGATGGTATCAGATGCTACTTAAGAGGTGCGGATGTAAAAGCCATCTGTAGTCACAGATATATGACCCAGTGGTTAAGTAATGGAGTAACATGCCAACACAGCCGGCTGCTCCCTAAATGTGTAGCCAGAAAATGTTTGATTCCATTTTTGAATTGCTTTGCGGGTGCTAAGTGGAGCTATTGTATTACTGGCAATTAAGGCACTTTTCCCCAGGGCTGCTCGGGTGCTGCTTGGCCCCAACACAAAAAGCAAATCAGATTCATGTAGCAGGTGGGCTGACCTGCCACAGAGGGTGAGAGTAAAGGAAAGAATTTCTTATCGCACTGAAAAAACAGCCTGTTCAGAACATGTTGCAAAAGGGTCTCTGGCTGCACTTTCTGTGGAAAGCTTTATACAGAGCATGTGAAGATTCATAAAATCATAGAATGGTTTGGGTTGGAAGAGACCTTTAAAGATCACTTAGTCCACCCTGCCTGCAATAAGCAGGAACATCTTCAACTCAAACAGGTTGCTCAGAGCTCTGTACAGCCTGACCTTGAACGTTTCCAGGGATGGTGCATCTACTACTCCTCTGGGCAACCTGTGCCAGTGTTGTATCACCCTCATTGTAAAAAATGTCTTTCTTCTATCTAGTCTCAGTCTCCCTTTTTTGAGTTTAAAACTATTAACCCTTGTCCTATCATAACAAACTCTACTAAACACTTGCGATGACAGGCTGACTCCTTCCTTTTCTTCAGTTACAGGCGGACTTCTTTCATCCAGTTCATAGCATCTGAAACACTAATTGTAACAATTTTTGTTATACTCTTTTAAGGTGCCCTCTTTTATCTAGCAGGAGATAGGAGAAATAACCTAGGCCCCCTGACTTACATGTAATAAGCACAGTATTTCATACGTGCCTCAGAGAGATGAAAACAAGGTTTGGGTTGAGTAACCTGTGTGTAAGCGGCTTTTAATAAGGCATATTCATGTGTCAAAGTGAATTATTCTGGTCCATTGGGTAAACATGTATTAAAGTAATTTTCAAAATACTTTTCTGCAATCAGTGAGCTGGAAAGGGTCAGTCCAACCATGCATTATATTGCAATGCATATGCTTATTTATGGAATAGAAGGGGGAACACAAGATCTTTCTGGTTACCTTGCCTGAACAATGTAATTTCTTCCAGCAGTTATACTGTTTGGAAGGAGGGCCAGCGATGCTCTTCCCTGGTTTGGAATCCTGCAGTGAAGGGATCCAGATCCACTGTAACAGGACAAGGACTATAACCACATCTTGCCCTCTGAGCAACACCGGCTGTTTGGTGTGAATTTCCAGAAGGGGGCCTGCAAACAAATCCAAGGGAAGCGGATGAGGCACCCTTTGTTTTGGGGTTGTTATTAGGATTGTGTGTGAGCAGAAGCCTAGTGGCTTGGCCTACATTTTTTCAGCATGCAAAGCAGGACTGGAGAACCTGGAAACTTTCTGGCAATCTATCCTGATGCCTGATGAATTTTGGTGAACTATGTAGGCAGCAGCTGCATGATGGTTTTTCAGGATCCTGGTTTGACTTTGGTGGCTTAAATTCCAGCTAGGTAACTCTTTAGCCACCGAAGTTTGGTTTTGGATGAGGTCAAAGCATGGGAAGAACCCCTATTTTTGAAGGTGCATAGTGGGAAAGTTGGAGTCAGTAGCAGAAGTGTGATTAACCTTGGATTCCTTCTCATGCTTTTAGATTGATTTTTATTTTACAACAGTAAATCATAAAACATCTGGGACAGTTTGACATACACGTGCAGGCAGCAATTAGTCCAGACATTATCTAGCCTGGGGGCAAAGAAGCAGGGAGGCATTTTGTGCCAAGGTCTTGAATGTTTGTGGTTTGCTTTATCTTTATTGCACGTGTGGGCTTGCACCTAGGAATGGAGGCAGAACAGCAGAAATGCCTGTTTTCCACTTCAAGCACCTAAACAACAGAAGAAATTAATCATTTGCCTCCTCTGTGGAAAAAAAGTATTTAAAAAATATATCCCAAGCAGGAATTTGCATTTGTGCTGTATTCCATCATTAACATATCTCTAGCCAGAATACCTTATAAGTATGCACAGATGGTTCTTGTTCCTGCTCAAGATTTACAATTTGGTGGTATTTTTAAACAAAATCTTAAGTGCTAAATAAAGAAAATGGCACAACTCTTTAACAATGGAAAAAAGGTCTAGTTCAAAGGCACAGCTGTGGGACATTGTGGGAGTAGAATAAAACAGGACACTTTTCACTGGAAGAGCTGGATATCATATATAAACTATTACTTATGCCCTTATAAAAAGAAGTCGTTGGGCCTGATGTCATTTTATAGAGCCCTTCTGCCCTCCTAAACGACCAGAAGGGCTGGGAGCTGCAGGTTGCTTTGTACCTGTTGTCTCCCCTGTGTGCTGGTGGGTACAGGTATGTTAAAAGGGCAGCAATCAGCTCAAAAATGGGCTGGGACAGTTTGGAGAACAGAGATGCTCTGTTCTGAAGAATCTGCTGTCTGTGGGTGGTTATATCCAGGTTTGCCTATATGTGCATCTATACATATATATATATTACAAATTATAAATAATATACCCACCAGCAGACATGGGTGATGACAGGTGGTGTTAATGGTGACAACAATTATGAATAATTTACTTTTATCTGCATTTTTATTCACTTATTGCAGTGAAATGGACATCAAACAGTTCCTGTCTGTGCGTCCCTTCATACCCACAGCCAGGAAGGAACACTTCAGCTATAGTTGAAGCAAAATAGTGAGTTAGTAGGTTAAGATTAAAGGAAAAGAGACCATCAGACATTAATGAAACAGTGCTTTAAAGTGAATGGAGTTATTTGTCCTGTGTATTTGAATTTGCAGGATACAAGATGCAGAGCTGGAGAATAGATGGCATCTTGTACCAATCTGGGGGAACACCTTATTTCTTGCTTTTAGTGGGACTATTTGTCCTGAAAAAGATAACACTGTGTAAATATGATGTTCTTTTGAAAGAGGTAGGGCCAAGAGGATAAGGTTTATATTGAGCCCTGTGAAGCTGCTCCTAGAATAATGCCTTGCGTTTTCCGTGATTGCCCTTCAAAATGAAAGATGTGGGAGCTGCCCAGAAGCTCTGCCCGTTCAGCTTGATAAAGAACAAACTGAAAAGTGATTTGATCAAAGTACTGAGTGCAGCCATGTTTTCTTTAGCTAAAGTGCTCTTCAGCTGAGCCCACAAGGGTGCAATGAGATTTGAAGGCTGAAAGCTGAAGGCTACAAAACAAAGGGCAGATTTTAACAGTGAGAGAATTAACTGTTGAAACAGCTCACTGAGAGATGTGATGTGTGTCCTTTTGCCTTAACAATTCATGAATGTCCCTCTCTGAAATGACTCAAAATAAAAGTTTCCAGCCCAGCTGCAGGTGTAACTGGGTAAAATCTTCCCTGTTTGTAGCATCTGACTCTTCAATTTCTTCCTGGCTGACCTTCAGTTTGAGATGCTTAGTTTAGTATGAGGAGAAAATGCAAAACTTCCTCTCATTCTAATACTGTACAATACTTTCAGGAGTCTTTTGCAACCAATTGCTGATAATTTTTTATTATTATCATAATTATTATGGTCTAAGTTTTGCTGAGCTCATGGAAGTCCAGGAAAGCCAAGCTACACTGAACAACTCCACTACTATCTCTGCATTTGCTCCCCTTAACACTCCTTAATTGCCAGTTGGTCTTGTTCAACATCTTTGTCAATGACATGGACAGTGGGATTGAGTGCGCCCTCAGAAAGTTTGCTGATGACATTAAGCTCTGTGGTCTGGTTGATATGTTGGAGGGAAGGAATGCCATTCAGAGGGACCTTGACACGCTTGTGGGGTGGGCTGATGCCAACCTCATGAAGTTTAACCATGCCGATTGCAAGGTCCTACAATTGTGTCGGAGCAATCCCAGGCACAGCTACAGGTTGGGTGGTGATGAGATTCACAGCAGCCCTGAGGAGAAGGACTTGGGAGAGTTGATTGGTGAGAGAATGAACATGAGCAGGTTTCAGTGTGCTTTTGCTGCCCAGAAAGCCAACTGCATCCTGGGCTGCATTAAAAGGAGTGTGACCAGCAGAATGAGGGAGGTGATCCTGCCCCTCTACTCTGCTCTTGTAAGACTTCACTTGGAGTATTGTGTGCAGTTCTGGTGTCCTCAACATAAAAGGACATGGAACTGCTGGGACAAGTGCAGAGGAGGGCCACGAGGATGATCAGGGGACTGGAGCACCTCTCCTATGAAGATAGGATGAGAGCGTTGGGACTGTTCAGCCTGGAGAAGAGAAGGCTGCGTGGAGACCTCATAGCAATCTTCCAGTATCTGAAGGGAGCCTATAGGGATGCTAGAGAGGGTCTCTTCATGAGGGACTGTAGTGAGAGGACAAGGGGTAATGGGTTCAAACTTAAAGAGGGGAAGTTTAGATTGGATATGAGGAAGAAATTCTTTCCTGTAAGGGTGGTGAGGCACTGGAATGGGTTGCCCAGAGAAGTTGTAAATGCTCCATCTCTGGCGGTGTTCAAGGTAGGGTTGGACATAGCCTTGGGTGACATGGTTTAGTGGAAGGTGTCCCTGCCCATGGCAGGGGGGTTGGAGCTACATGATCTTAAGGTTCTTTCCAACCCTAACTATTCTATGATTTTATGGTTCTATGATAACAAGATACTCTGTTAAACAGCTGCTGGACAGTCAGAAAATTCTTATTTTAGTCACTTTCAGAATTTAATCCTCTGTTTTTTTTAATCATCTCATCAGACATATTTCATATGCAAAGCAAAGTTCATTTTTGGTAGTGATGATGCCAAACAACTCATTTTCATGGCCCTTAAGCTTGCTTAGTCACCAGGAATAATCTTTGATTTATTTCCCATCTCTTAAAAATGATTAATTTAATGATGACTAATTTAAGTCACATGTTCAGGAAATACCCCTCAGCTCAGATGTAGGCCCCTTCCTCCACAGGGTGATCTTGCTTGGTACTTGGGGCACCTCTTCCCTTTCCTCCTTTCTTTCTCACTGCAGTGCTTGCAAGGCTGTTTTGTGCACTTTCTCCCATCTCCTTCCTTGGCTGTTGCAGTTTTTGACCTTTCTTGATTGTGTGTTTCCCCGAGCACTGGCAAGGTGTTGTGCAGCGCCCACCCCTTTGGTGGCAGCAGGGCCATCCAGGTTTAGAAGAGCAAAGTGTGCATGATCTTTCTCGCCAGAGTTGGACTTCAGACTGTGAGTTATCATTGATTTTTAATTTATTATGATTTTTCATTAAATTTAAATATTTTGTTGGTTTGTTTTTCAGTGATCTCTTCTTCATGGCCAAACTTGTGGCTTAAGAACAGAAAAAGAACCGAAAAATGTGTGCAGCACCTGATGCCCCAGGACAGCCTGGAATCTATTCAAGGCCTGCAGTGCTTCAGAGGGCTATTCCTTCTGCTCTTTTTACCACTTTTATAACTGCTATTCAGGCATCTCCTACAAACAGTATCACTAAAAGCCCCATGCAGTTAGGTTTTACTTAAGTTTTTTTCCTCTGATACCCAGTTTGGCCCTATTTAGTGACTTGGCATTTCTGTATCTTAATCTTCTGTTTGCCAGCAAGGAAACAAGTGTACGAAAAGACACATTATAGCTGCAGAGGTCCTCGCTCTGATAGGAACAGCAGCACCACATCCCGTTCTCAGTGGCGAAGGGCTTTTGTTCATCTCTGGACACTCTCATTCAAGAGTAAGTTCTCTGCACCTGTGTTTTACCTGTGTTTCTATAGGAAGAGCTGGGAGAAGTTTTTTTTGCAGATGAAGAGGAGTAATTCTACCACATAAAGTTATTTTCTCAGTTAGAGGCTTGTAGCAGTGCACAGAAGAATCAAAACAGGTGTATTGCTATGAAGGCAGAGGGGGTGCATTCTATAGGCTAAGGGAGCTGTGGCATGCTCAGACACTTTGAAATAGCCATCTGAAAAACCCAAACAGTAATTGTCTTGCCCTGACTCCCTGTATCCAGTGAGCAAGAGGCAGCCACTGGAACAAATATTCAATAGAAACACAGTGGATGACTTTATCATCTTTCTAATCCGGAGGATTTCAACTGAATGAAAGCAAGCACAAAGAAAATTGAGCAGTTAAAATATTATTGCCTTTTACAAAGTGATGTTCACCCTATATTTTGCCATCTGATGATGTGGTCTGGGTAGGGGAAGGAGCCATATGTGATCCACCCATCCCTCTCATGCCTAGTGTTTATCATGGTTCATGCATGTTTTGAAAACCTTCCCCAAGTGCATCTGCTTTTTATAGCTACAACGTGACTTGATTTCCCAGAGAAATCTCTCACCTTTGATTTGTCTATGCACCTCCATTGCAAAACAAGCATTTCCACTGCTGGCTTTACAGTAAGCCAAGTCTGTGCTCTGTCTTTGCAGTATCCAGTACAGTAAGGCTATGAGAAAGTCATCCATTTAAAATCATGGTTCCTAGGTTTATAGTCTTTGATGGAGACTCTCAGCACTGAGAATCTGTAGAAATTATTTTAATTTCCAGACAAATTCTCATTGAAGTTAGTAAAGAAAACTAGGGTGGTTATTTAGGTGCCTGAGTATGAAGTCAGCTTTAAGCACTGAGCTTCGCTAGTATTGTCTCTCATAGGCAGTGCACTGAGCTGCACCCACTGCTAATTGCACAATAAATCAGAGCAGATTGCTCAGTGTTGTGGTGCTCCACAGTGGCCTTTGCAAACCTGCATCCTCTGCTCCCCAAGCAGTCACAGCCCTGTGTGAACCCAGTATCCTGCTGCTCCTGGATGCATCAGCTAAAATCAGCTATAAACAGAGAGGAAAAAGTGTGTGCTGGGGGATTGATGAACCGAAGATCCCTGGGGTTTAAGAGCATTAATCCTCCTGATTTCAGTAGCAGTGAAGCTGTTTAATTGCTTAGATGGTCTTCCAAATATGGCCTAAGAAAAAAAAAGTCTTCCCCTATTATGCGTTTAACTGTCTCCCTTGGAATAGGCTGTGGGAACTAGAGTTAAGAACTGGGCTGGAGCTCTAGGAAAATTGTCTAACATGTTGCTCCAACACTTCTACCTCTTGCTGTGGCATAAAAACCTTTAGCAAAAGATGAAACTCATTCATATAAATGGCAGCTGTGGCTCCCTGAGCATTAACATTCAGCACAATTTATGCTGACCTTGTTGTGTATGAGGAGCTGTTGGTGGGATGTGTATTATGGTGTTTTGCAGCGTACTTGCAGTTAGGTTTCATTTACAAATAATTTAGCAAGGATGTTCTGAGTTTCCTTATTTATTCTTGAAGGGCAGATCTGCCCTTTCTGGGTTGTTAATTGGCAGGCATCTAGAGGTGCTTCCATAGTTTGGTGGTGATCAGAGGGGAAAAGGAGAAGAGAAATTGAAGCAATGGTTGCGTGTCAGTCCTTGGGGGTACAATAGTTGGTGTGCAATGTATAAAGACCTCTTTATATGATAAATCACTTCAGGGATGGGTATGTCTGTCACAGGCAGATTCCTTCTCCACAAGATAGCGAAACAGAAAGCAAAAACCTGGCAGTTGTCCTAGCCAGGACACCAGCATGGTACGTACGTAATCTGAGGTCTGCACTGCTCCATGCACTGATGACAAACACAGAATGGTTTTCTCACCCTATGTAGATTTTCTCAGTTTCAACGAAGTTCCCAAAGAGAGACAAATTCTGTCCTGAGACTGGGAAAGTCAGAAGGAAAATTTTATGTTTCTTTTAAATCTAATGAAATAAATGTAAACACCTTTTTTGATAAATTTAAAATTTTACGTTGTGCTTCATAAAGTTTGGTTTTTAACAATAGCTTCTTAGAAATTCAAGTTTTAAAACAAGCAAGTGTACTAAATATGACATCTCAACAGTCTCAAAATATCTTATTCCTTTCCTCCTGATTTCTTTTTTACAATCAGAAATTAATTACAAATGACCCCTTCATATAAATGGCTTCAATTTTGACAAAGTATTTGCTATCTGATGAAAAATCGCTTTGGTAGAAAATCTGCAATGTCAGCAGCAAGGACTCTAAGCTTCTGTGGCTTGTAAGTTTTTAGTATACCAGGGATTTGAAGTTAAATCTAATGTCCATTTTTTTTGGCCATTGTTCAAAATGAAGAAAATCCTGAGCTGTAAAAGCTGCTTTTGTTTCATCTGCACATGGCTCTGCCCTGTTTGTTGTTTCTGATAGTGAGTATATTTTGTGTGCTTTGTTTAGGGTTTTATATAAGGACAGGAAAAAATATTTTAGAAAGCAACTTGTGAACAAGTATGCTGGACAAACACTCATTTTCCATGAGTTTCAGACTGAGGCATAACCTGATTTATTAGAGTTTTTCCTTATTTGTAACAAATGTTTTTCTATTGCCTCTATTAGCTGGTGACACCGTTTCTGTGGTAAATGAACTGACATGTGAAGGTAATGATGACAAGGGGCTGATAATGGATGGCAAGGGGAAAAGGGGCTTGGTGCAACAACATGCCCTGCTAAGGTTGATCCAAGGACACCTATCAATCAAAATGGTGACAGCAGTCAGGGAAATTTAATTCGAGATTCATTGAACCCTTAATGATGTGACAAAGAAAAATAAGGAGGCTGAAAAAGGCTTCTGGGCTTTTCTTCCCCCTCATTCTGCCAGTTCTCAGAAGATGGGGACCATGGGATTGCCAAAGGCGCCTCTTGTCATTGCGTCTGTAAAAGGTAATCATCATGCTTTGAAAGGGAGCAAACTGTTTAGAGCTCTGAGTATATATATCTCATTGCTTCAGTACAGAAGGGGGGTTGTCAAAGACTTTTTCTTTAACTCATGTGGTGGGCCTACCTGCCTCTTGATCGTAATTGGAAGCATTAAAAGAAATGCTAACAAGGTATGTGTGCGTTGCATGAAAATGGGGTATAAAGCTGCATAGTGGCTCAGGCAGTGTTCCTCACAGAAAGCTTCATTCAACCTCTCCCTTTCTCTTAATCTTGTTTTATCATCAACAAACACAGTGAGTTACATTTGGGAGTGTGCACTTTGTTGGAACACAGGAGCTGAGTTATGTGGCTTGTAAATGACAGGATAGATAAAGTTCTACCGCTTTTTGAGCTGCCTTTCAGAATTAACGTGGGTGCTTAGTGATGTGGGTACCTTCTCTTGTTTAGCTTTTGCATACATTTCCATAAGTAATGTGTTAATATTATTTTAGTGTTAATGCCCACTGAATGGAGAAGACCCTCTGCTGATACAAGGAATCTGTTCATTTTTTTTCCACATGTCAATACTTTCTCTTTGAATATGCCACATAAAAGTTTGCTCTTGGTTTGGGAAAATATTTACTGCACTTGAGATCTTGTTAATCTTTCTCATTGATTGGAAAATCCATCCTTTCCCCTGTTTTGCTTCAGCTTGCTTAGCTCAGTGTAGAGACTGGGTAAAATGACAGTGAATGGTGAGTTTTATCAGAGAATGAGGAATTCTATCTACATCTTTAAGTTCTCTTTAGTCTGATCTGGTCTTTCCAAATGAGACTAATCTGTGTACTTGTAACATGGCCTGTCTCAGTGAAAGTCCTGAAGTTGATCAGAGAGGTTGTAGAAGTTCCATCTCTGGAAGCATTCGAGGCCAGGCTGGACATGGGTCATGGCAACCTGATCTACTTAAAGACATTCCAGTTCATTGCAGAGGGGTTGGACTAGATGGCTTTTAAAGGTCCAACCAAAACTATTATATGATGTTAATACAACACCAGTTCCTGCAGACACATCTAAATATTTGTTTCTTAAGAGCTAAATACCTCAGTGTTTGGATATCTAAAGAACTAAATATCTAAATGTTTTGGCCACAAGCCAAGCCCGAGGGCCAATGTGGCCATTAATGTGATGGTCAAAATTTGGTTCGGACAAAATTTTAGAGATATGGGCTAAATTAAAATGTGAAGGGGAAACCTTCTTGCTTTCCCTGCAGTGAGCTGAGAAAGGCTGATAGGAACCAGTCTGGATGTAGAGGGTGTGATAACACACAGCCTAAGATGGGATTCAATAATCCTCACTTTATCTCTTCTTATTCCTCAAGCTGATATGCTTCGATAATTGAAGTGAATGGCAAGCTGCAGTGCCACCCTGACCTCTGGGGTATCAGTTGCCATTAATAATAATGCAGTCAGACAATACAAGGTTTTAGCACCATATTAATACAGACAGGACAAGAAAAGGAGGGGGAAAGCCAAAAGGATAAGCCAAACCCCTTGGTGTCATCTGGGTATCTTTTCACACTGATCTCTCCCTTCATGCTGTTTGATTCCAATTATTCTCTTCTCTTTAGAGGCAGAAAAGTTTGTTTAATTATGCTGTGGGATGGGAGGGGGAAGGAAGATGTGATTTGGAGCTAGCTACACTTTTTGGCTCTTCTGTAGTTGTATTTGTTCGGCAGACATTGGTACTTGCCTTGGCAGAGCTTGCATTAGGAGACCTCTTGTGCCTGACTGGCGCTGCAGTTTGGCTCTGTGTAGCTTTACTTGCAACCTGAAGGGCCCATGCTGGAAAATTTAGACACAACTCCTCTGCTGCCAGCTGGGAGTGAAGTTCACAGCACCTCTGAGCTCACACTGAAGCTTTCAGTAGAAGTACCCCCCTAGTATCCTGCCATCTGTGTGTTCAGGAAGCTGAAAAATTGCCCTGCCTTTATCACTGTGCAGAGCTTTCCTGATGTAAAGTGAGAGTATGTGCATTCCCCAGCTTTCTTGGGCCTGTCTGAAGGCCCACAGACACCAGTGAGGTTTAATACTATCAGAGTCTACATTAGAGCTTATGTATTTCCTAGGCATAAAAATAATGGTGTGGAAGCACTTCTAAAAGCCTTCAACATTGCCCAAGCTCTGCTTATTCTCAAGTCAGGTGACATTTTGCCACCAGTATTGGTGACTGCTGGGCTTAGAGATCAAAGTCAGCCCAGTACCAGCATCCTCCATTGCCCCTCTATGTTCCCCAGTTCAACAAAATGCCTTGAGCCTCTCATAATGCAGGAGTAGAAATGGAAATTTTCTGTAGGATAATAATGTATATATATCAAAAATTATTGCTGTCAGAACTGGATGTTTCTTTGACCTGCAAGAGAAAGGGTTTCACAGCAGTGTCTTCCATGAGCATAGCCCATGCGGAGAGGCCTCACTGTTTCACTTTGAATTTGCTAAGGCCAGTCATCCAGCCAACCAGTGGGATCACACAGTCATCTATTAGCTATCCAAATAGCCATCAGTGCATAATGCAACCAGCATCTGGAAAATGTATTCACAGTCATTTTTGTGTTGTGAAGGGTTAGTCCGTCTCCCCTTCTCCATATATTCATGAGTGCATAGCAGTTTCTCATTCATTTGACTTACAGACTTTCTGTGCCCCTCTTGAAATTGTTTCCCTATTCTTCCTATTCTCACTGCATTCCTAGTTTGGCAGTGCTTCCGATTGCCAGCACATATTTCCTACATGTAACAGCTGCCCTTGAAATGGGATTAGGCATTTATATGCATCTGGCCTCAGATAGATTTGTGAGAGGAGATTTAGGGTATTACAGGGTGTTTAGGGCCACACAGGGTTGTGCCATGTATGGGAGCCTGTTAGCAAACAACTGATGTTAATCCATGCTACAAATTGTATGTGCTTCATGTGATTTACCACTCTAATTAGCTTTGAGAAACCCAGATTGGCACTAACCTTAAAACAGCTTCTTTAGTTTTTTTATTGAAAAGGCATTTGCTCTGACTCTTTCATCATGCCTGGAGCTTAGCCCTTTGGGACAGTACAGCTGATGCAACATTTTTGCTTATGGTTGAACTTATGGCCATAACCCAGATATGACCACTGGCCTTGTGGTATTTCCTTTCCCTAGATTTGTACTGCAGGGAAAATGTGCGCAAAGAAGGAATGATTTGGGGAAATTATCTGACTAGGAAAACTAGCCCCAAAGACATATATTTTAGAAATGGCTTTGTCTTAAAGCTCCATGTCCCAACAGTCCTGCGAAATCCAGAGGAATAGAGGTCCTCTTCTCTTCTTTGCCATTGTGCCCAATCTCTAGTTAATTTAATCTCTGAGTGCACCAGGGAGAGAACATCTATTAAACAATAAAATAGACCAATTGTGATGTATTTTCAACTGCTTTGGGGGAATTCTGTGAAATTAAGTATCAGAATTGTTTTTCTTATTGGTAACTATTGATCTCTGGCTGTGCCAGTTTCTCTCATTAACACTTTTATTACCTTGTCAATCACAGCGCAACCTGTGCTAACCAGAGGCTAAAAGGATTTACCGTTATTAACAAAACTGTCTGGTGCCTCAGAACAATAAAACCAGCTGAAACCATTGGGGGAGGGAGAAGCGTGCAGAGATTTTGGGAGCATTTTAGTCTGGAGACTGTGATTCAGAGGGAGGAAACCATAAAAATCCATAAAATTTGAGCCAGTTTCTCAGCTGATGCAAATGATCAAAACATGTAAGAAGCATCAGAGCCACAGAGCTGTCTGACTGCAAGAAAAGGTCTGGTCAGAAATTCAGGGTAATACCTAAAAAACAGGGTAATACCTAAATACCAGAGTAATATTACAAGTCCTGTTTGTGGGCTGTAAGCCTGGCAGATTGGCAGTTTGAAGGGATTCTCGCCTGTTGCAAAGGGAAGCATTATTCTGTCACTTAAGGGCAGGTGTTCCAGCACTCTGAAGCCTGACACTAAAAATGTAACCGGACATGGTTATTAAACCTGTCAAGATCCAAGCCTCCTATGATAACCTTTGGGTAGGGTGCTTTAAAAACTTCTGGCAAGAAAGGATGTGTTGCTTTAAGTGCTTAGGTCTTCTTTCATGCTTGAGCACCTTTAAAGGCACTATGGTTAAAAACATCTATTTGTAATCAGTGGTGCTACAACATTTATAAAGAGAAGGCCACATCCTTATTCTCAGTTTCCAGGTGACAAACTAGAAGCCTTGATCTCTGGAGTGACTCGTAGAGCTTCCCTTCATGTTCAGTGCAAGAAGGTGCTTTTTTTGTGCTGGCTGTGAGAAAGATGCATGCCATGGGAATGTGAAGGTGGTGGGGATGGAGTATTTAGCATTCCTCAGCACCTGAGCACTTGGCTTGCTTGCTTACTTTGGATAAGATTTCCAACAAAATTTGTTTTAAGAGAGCAAAATACTGGTATGCTTGCAATGAGCTCAAGGCAGACATGGCTCACTATGAGTAAGGATGGAGGAGCAGAGCCCCCCGTCTATGTGTCGGGCTATGGAGCAGGTTGTGTTGCCTGTGCTGGGCCACAGAATGTAAATGCAACCCTCTCCCTCTGTTCCTTCAGATAAGTATCTGTGATGGGGGCACATATTTTATTTTATTTATTTATTTATTTTTTTTTTTTTTAAGAAGGCTTCCTTTTGACAATGTCTTTGAAATACAGTGGTTTTTTTTTCATCACTACTGTGGTAACACAGTCCAGAATTCTTGTCATTTCTCCTAACCTCCAAGGTCACCTAGACACTTCAGGGACGCAAGGCTGCTCACTGGAGTAAAGAAGCAATTGACAAAGGGCACAAGATGGGTGAAGACAGCCATTAAAACCCTGCTCTGCTCTAAATATAGCAACCCTTCCATGCCAGTCTCCTGTAATTTGCATGTTGAATTAGCATCTCATTAATATCTTATTAGGGGCACTGGAAACCTAATGACAAAAACAAACGCAGCATGTGCGAAGAAGAATAATAGGAGGAATGAACTGAATAAAAGACCTTTTTTTCTCCCTTGTGAGTATTCAGATGAAGACTCAGCTGTACTTTGTAAGCTGGGCTGTGGTTTCTGACCACCTCAGTGTCAGCAGTGTCAGGAGGCTGGAAGTGCCCCCATTGCACAGATGAGGCCAAGGGGTAAAGCCCCAAAGGCCATCAGCAGACCTTCAGTGGCTGGCGCACCCTGGCAGTGCCTTGTACTGATTTACACTAAAGTTCCATTTTAGTGGAGGCTCCCCAAACCATGCCAGGATTTTGAGAAGTGCTAGGATCAGAGGTGCTGAAGTGCAGGATTTGGAACCAAATTGTCCCAAAAGATGAGGAAAAGAGAGGAAATTAATTGGGCTTTTCTGGGATCCAAAGTTCAGCTTAGTTCAGGAATTTCTCTTTCTTAGCTCACCTCTATCTAATTTTCTCAGAGTTAATGGTGATAAGCTGGGATACCACAGCTTGTATCAACTCTCCTCAAATGACCGAGCGCTTCAGTGCGCACGTTCCTATCACTGGTTTTGCTGTTAAAGTGCTCCAGTAATAAGGTACCAATTAGATTATCTCCCCCCAGAAGCATATTGCAGTTGCAAAATGGATATCATATCATTAGCACTTTCCCTTTCAGTTGTCCCAGGGGATGGAAATACCAGGCAATGGGAGCATCTTACAGCCAGCAGCCCCTCATGGTTTTTGTGGAGAAGAGGCGCTTTCTGGATAATAAAAGAGAAATGTGTTTGAAGGATGTTGTCCACGCTTTCTGCAAACTATAGAGGGGAAATGCTGATGGTAGCTGTGAGGCAGCTCTTGTAAGCCTTGAAGTCAGAGACCATCTCATAGAGAAAAAGAGACTTGGGAAAATGAGAAACTCAAAAGCAAAAGCTGGGAGGTTTAAGGGAGGGACATGGTAGGAAAACTGTGCATCAAAGAGAAAAGCATAGATTCTGTAGACCAGAAGTGGGCTTTGCTAAAAGGGCTGGATCAGGCAGCAGGGCAGGTGAGGGAAGGGATATGTGCCCCCCTTGGTCTGTAACTTGGCTGAAACTTGGATATGGATAGGCTGAAATTAGAAATCCAGCACATTAAAGTGAAATCAAACAGTTATCAATCAGGGAACACAAGAAAGCAATCCTTTGGGGACTTTAGTGAGCTGTTCGCTCATCAGATTTAGCTGTAATGTATTGGATTACATAGAAAAAAAAATACAAACCAAACCGGTAATGCAAAAAATGCAGAACATGGAAATGCTCTTCAGTTCCTCTTTATAAGCATGTTACAAGAAATAATTTGGGTCTGTCTTTATGTGGACTGTTGAGCTGCTGGGCGCTGGCATTGTACAGCCATAAATGAGTTAGACTAAACTTGATTTGCAGCCTTATGCTGAAAGAAGCAGAAGAAATTCTGTGCTCCACATAGCTACCTGACCCAGTTCATGGAGGTTCAAATGGTGATTAAGATCTCTTTGTGTCTCTCAAGACCCTCAGGGTTCACATAGTTCCAGGACAAACCCAGGCTGAACCCTCTAGCTATTGTTCCACAGAAAGGAGATTTCAGATGCTTGATAAGAGTGCACAGAGGGTTGTTTGTGCTGCTTGGGGGCATCCTTCAGTGCTGATGGTGCTTGATCTCACCTACTGCCTTCAAAGCATGGGATTGAGTCAAATGATAATTTGGTAATGGGTAATGCCATGTACTGGGGAGAAGATTTCTCCTTCACTGCACACTGCCATTATAAAGCCTGCTAGAGTCCCTCTGTGTCAGGGAATATTTGGATTTCTTTTTGCTCCAATCTGTCCTTCCAGAGCACTGAAGTCTCACCCTTATGTACCTCCCAAGCATAGAAAAGCTGCTCACTTAAAGCTGTAGTAGGAAAGCTGTACACTGGAGGTTGCTAGTGTGCCTTGGTCATTTTCAGGGTAGGTGGTTAGATTATTTCAGACAATTGGTAATCCAGTTGTAAATCTCCCTGTCTGTATTTTTAAGAGTGTGACCCAAACCCTGAAGAGGATCTGCTGTCACTCACAGCCCTACCTTCTCCACTGGTGACAAACTTCAAAATGCATCAGCACATTGGGTGTTGGCATCTGCCTCTCCACAACTTTTCTTTACAGTGGCAAAGTGATTGATCCTTTAAGCAGAGGTCACTAATCGCATTTGTTTATTCAAGCAGTGCCTTGCTGCATGCTCTGAAAGAGTAGAGCTGCCTTTCTAAATATATTTTTCAAAGCTCTTTAACAACCTAAGAGCAGCAGTCTACAAGAGACAGAGGGCAAATCTATAATTTAGAAACACAGAGGAAAGGGGACACAGTGATTTTTGTGGCGGAAATGGCATCATATGAGGCCAGGGCAAGATGGATTAATGCTATATGCTACCTTGGTGCACTGGATGTGCAGAGAGGTGATACGTTGGGTGTTTGATCTTGGTCCAAAGTGATACTGATATGCTGCATTGATGCACAGCTGGCTAAATGTCCTTAAAACCAATTTGGGTTATGGTTTTCCAGTGTGCAAGGCACTTGCTGAGGAGGTAAAAAGTCTAAACAAATGCGCATAATCTTTGCTTCACTGGAATCTCCCATGAAATCAGTGTTCCCTGTAGCTAGATGGAAAACGTGGTACACACTAAACTACTTATTCCACCAAAATTTAAGACAGCTTGTCTGTCATTTGTGGTCCATAGGGCTCTCTCTTTAGAGTACTGTGACTCTAACACCATCCCTGCATTGAGCTGCAAGAGGTGGTTGAAACACTCTTCTGTCAACCATAGTTACTTTTCCTGATTGCAATGCAGAGTTGCCCTTAATAGAAAAGAGGCTTGATCCTCTTTCGTTACTCACCTCTGCCTTGCTGGAAAACCTTTGGGCTAGTTGTTGGTATCACCTGACCTTGGATGTTGAGTAGCATTTAGTTTTTGAGGCTGTCACTTCTTGCATGATAAGATAATCATAACAGAGCCAGAGCTGACAAGTAGTGTTTTGATGTAAGCAATGAGCAAGCAGACAGATCAATAAGTGCTGAGCAAGGCACGCTTCACCTCATATTGTATCGACTTACTGCAAAAATAATGGGGCAACAAAATGAAAATGTGTTGTGTTCTGAGTTATGGTCAGTGGTTATATATAATATAACACAATATATTAACTCAGATGGGACTTGCTGTTGAAAAAAATACAAATGGGCAAGCACAAAATGTACTGTCTCTAAACGTACACAGCAACATATCGAGATTAATTACACAGAATATGGGATGAAATGAAAGCTACAATAAATTTCTGTTGTTATAACCACAGAAAGAACATGAGAAAGATTTATGACACTAACAGCAAAATTTCTGTGTCCTGTTAGTCTGACTGTCTAATGTGTGAGAGATTTATGAGCCTAGTGAGTAATGATAAAAAGTATTTACAAAAGTTTACCATTTGTTAGCTTTTATTTTTGCTCTCATTGAGGCTGTTTATGAGCAGTGGAAGGATGACACTGGGCTGACTGGCTGTTGGTGGGAGTTGTGCTGTAGGGTGGCTATAAACTTCTTGATTTCAGCAGCTCTCATCTCCAAAAGGCAGGTGACAGCCAAGGTAGAGAGGCACAGGACTGCATTAAAGGAGATCCAATATAGCACTGAAGGAGATCTGATATATATAGAGACTTTGGGCTCATAGAGGTATAAGCATAGGTGCACTGAAGCAGGGTGACACTATTGTGCTAAGGTTTCTTTTTACTCACTGGCGGCTCTTCTGTGTTTCCCTCTCTTGCCTCTGCTGATTACTCACAATGAGCATCCCTGCAAAAGATACATTCATATATTGGTGCATGAGTTCTCCAAGATACTTCTGTATCTCCTACTGCATGCCCACACTAGGAAAAGTGATGGGCAAGTGTATAAATGGGGCTGCAGTCAGGAGGAAGGCAGAGTACTTGTGATAGTCAGCTTACAGAGGAAGAAAGGTTATGGGAAAAAGTGGAATAGCACATGTTGGGCATTTATTGCCTTCGAAATAGATTGTGTGTATCCAGAAAACAGGACATTTCTCACAGCTATGTGGGCATCTATCTTATCTCCCAACAGCAGATAGCAAACTGCCTACTCAGGGACTTAGCAAGATAGGAGATGATTATGAACGCTTGGTTAATTGTGGTATGACATGACAGAGAATATAATTTACCTTGATGATAATTATCACTGACCCCGGTAGTTTTGCAAAGCTTGGACAGATTGTAGAGGGTTGCTGTGATTGATCAGCTCATTCCAGGGAGGCTCTTCTGCAGTCCTGTAGCTTCATAGGCACAATCTGGGTGTGCTGGAGTATTTGTCATATGTTTAATGTAGGAATCCACACATAAACTCCTCCCTCCCTCCCTCCCCCCAAGGTAATACTCCCCAGAATACCTTGGGAGATAAGTATGTAAATCTGGAATGCATTTGCAGTGGGTTTTGGGGTTAATAAATGCCACAGATATTCTCAGGATCAAATAGCCATTGGGGTCACAATATTGAATCCAAATGTTCCATTCCTTTCATTTCTCTTTTCTTGTGAAGCAGGACAATTCAGAAGTTTCATGTTTGCTGTGATCATAGGTAAGGGATGTAATTGGACATCTAAGCACAGAATAGAGAGGGGAACTATTTTAAAGCATGGGTAGCATCTCAAAGAATTAAGCAGGTTGTTTCCCAGTTGTGGCCCAAATTTGTCAGGAAATCATAAGTTTTTGAATAATCACTTCTTTTTTTCTGAAAGCATCATTCAAAGGATTATCAAAATGCTTTTGTTACTGTCCAAATAGTTTTGAGCAACCAAAAAGCCCAAGACGCTACAAACATAGTTTGTAGGCAAATCCCAGGCCATTAAAAAAATAAATAGGTCTGTATTTTGGATATTTATTGCTAAAGAGAAAGCCTGTTCCAGAGGAAAAAAATAATGAAAAATACTTGAATAGTGGTTACTCAAAAAGATCAAGCAGACAACCCTAAGCTTACCCAGATAAGAGGTGACTCCATTATTTCTAATTGCCCCTTGTAGAAATGAGAGAAGAATTTGGCATAATGAACAGATTCTTAGTATGAAAATGAGTATATTCATGCAACTCATCATGATGCCTGATTTCACAAAAATATCCAGAGCTCCCAGCAGCAACTTGTGCTATTGAAAGGAAGGCTTGTTGTTTAGATGTGAAACTTCATTTGAGGCACCTATTACAAACACCTTTTGTCTTAAAAGCTTCTAAGTATTATGGGACCCCTGTTTGCCTTTTTTGACTTTTCCGTTGCTGTTTTTGGAATTTTGGAAGGAACTTTGCTTCAAAGCCACTAGAGGTGGTGTGAGTGGATGCAAAAGCCTTTTTAGCTCATAGGAATTGTGCGATGCTCATGGGCTTCAGCAGGGGCTTGCTATTTGCAGTGTTTAGGATTTGGCTTTGTGACTGTGAGGGTGCAGGTTCCTGCTGCAGATTCACCCACCATCATTTCCATGAGGTGATGCTACTGCATTCAGCCATGGATTGGAATGGAGCAGCATTAGCCAGAAGAGCTCTGTTGCTTGCATTCCTCCCCTGCATTTCTAAGAACTGCTTGCAATAAAGTGGTTTCTTACTGGGATTGAGTCATGTTTCTTGTTCATGCTGTGCTGATAGCTGCAGTCTGGCTTTTTTGCTGTGTCCCACCTTTCCTCAGGAATCAAACTCTCTCTCCTGCTTTTTTGTCTTCACACCTTTCATCTTGTGCCTCAGTTCTGGACAGTGGGGAAAGTATGTGTCAGGAAGAGGCTGATAGGATCAAAGACGCTTCGGGGGCTTTGAAGCCTGAGATTACTGCCTAATGCAAGGGGCCTAAGGTGTAAAAGAGGGTACAGTAAGGTGTCACAGCTCATAGGGGGAAAGGGACAGAGTTTTGTCATTGCATGGGGGAGCAATGTTGGAGGGATGTACTTTCCTTTTCCTGGGGTTCAAGGATGTGAAACCATTGACTGATGTCTTTGCTGCATGTTAAGTGCTTGCCTTCCCCTAAACAAGCTGGAAATGAGATTAAAAGGGAAAGAAAAGTGAATGGGAGTAATTTGAAACACGGAACAGCTGCATGTTTGTTATTAAAAGAAAAATAAACCAAATCCTTAAAAGTCAATGTGGTCCCTGGAGAGGCATTGCTCAGCAGGTGATGAGCTTGGCAGGCATCTGCATGCAGAGATTTATTTTTCCTGCCTCCTCATCACTTGTTCCAGGCTGGAATCTCAGTCTACGTCTGGCTGAGGCCTCACCAATATTTGTTCTCTAGCAGGTCATGACTGAGGAGGAAAAGAAGCTCCAAAGGAGCCCAAGAGGGAGCTTTAGTGGTAATTAAAAGGGGGAAAAAGCATGTGAATAAATGTCTTTTAACACCTGCTAGGAATGGAATATAGCTGACATTTGGTGTTTTCTTTCCTGTGTTCTGAGAAAAATTTAATCCATTTGGGGGATAGTGGTGAGGGGTGGTCATGATTTGTCATCCTGTTGGTAGTCCTGCTTATATGCTTTCAAGCACTATTCTTAAAACTCATGGGCAGCTCACTCCTGACCTTGTTTGCATTAGGGCCACTCAACTTGTCCAGCATGGTTTACAAGCGTCCTGGCACATGCTGTAGCATGGGTGAGCTCTCTCACAAGTTAGCCTAAAAATGCCAGAAGAAAATGTTTTTGTCCTTGTTGTATCAAATCCAGGCCTGATTAGAGCGGGAATTTTCTGGAGGGACTATTGATTTTTACCTTGCAGACTGTACCAGCAATTTGCAAGTCACACAGCCATCATTCATAGCTGGAGTTCAGCAGCAAGATAACAGTCCCTGTAAAAAGACTGATATGTTAACCATTGGCTTGGTGACAGATCACATTAATAAGAGCCTCTGATTCACCACAGCCAAACCATGAGTCTGTCTCAGCCTAGTATTTTCACTGAAACATGGCAAAGGATACGTGCAAAGTGCTAGGACAGCACTTTCTTCATTTCCGATAAAAGCCACCTGAGACAAGGGATCTTGATTTCCTCTCCAGAGTTAAAAAGTAAGGAAAGCTTTTTTAGTTCTGAAGAAGCCCAGTTTTCTTTGCCAGTCTGATGGAAAGTCCCTGAAGTCAATGACCTTCTGTAGATGTGTGTGTCCTTCTCCATGGCGGTCTACATCATCCTTCTTTGTGCATGATGGTGTTGCAATGTGTCATTTCTTCCGGTTTATGATCTCAGTGAGTCTTTATAAATTCTAGGCATCCTGCTTGAGACATCTAATTGTGCCTTGTGGTTGCTTAACACCATAGCTCCTATTTTGGATGTGGAAAACACCTGTCTGAAAAAACATTTTCTTTGTTTTCTGTTTTATTTTAAACTTTAAATTTGTTTGTATAATGTTGAGTTTTCTAGGGAAACAATCGCTGAAACACAAACCGGTAACCCCCATTGGAAAGCAATGGAAAAGATGCAGATGGGAAAAAAAAGATCTGATACTATGGTTAACCAAGACAGGAAAAAGAAGGATGAAGGGATGCATGCACTCTCTGTGAATATTTGCAAGGAGGATCTGTGCTCCTGCAGCTGGACAAGTGGTTTCATGTCCCCCATGAGAGTTTTGAAGCTTTATCCTAGAGCTACTGTTCAAGATGGAGAGTTCAAGTGTTGAGTATGGGAGGCTGTGAGGTGCTCCAAAGTCATAAAATTCAAAGAAGTGACAGAAATGTGGACTTCTGTCATTCTTTGAGACTTTCAGAAGTGACTTCTGTTGAATTGCAGGTCTGAGGGACTGGGGGCTGGCTGATTCTGTTAATACTAGTGCTCATAGAATCATAGAATAGTTAGGGTTGGAAAGGACCTTAAGCTCATCTAGTTACAACCCCCCTGCCATGGGCAGGGACACCTCACACCAAACTATGCTACCCAAGGCTATATCCAACCCGATCTTGAACACCGCCAGAGATGGAGCATATGCAACTTCCCTGGGCAACCCATTCCAGTGCCTCACCACCCTTACACTAAAGAATTTCTTCCTCATATCCAATCTAAACTTCCCCTCTTTAAGTTTGAAACCATTACCCCTTTTCCTATCACTACAGGCCCTCCCCAGCATCCCCACAGGCCCCCCTTTAGATACCGGAAGGCTGCTATGAGGTCTCCATGCAGCCTTCTCTTCTCCAGGCTAAACAGCCCAAACTCTCTCATCCTGTCTTCATATGGGAGGTACTCCAGTACCCTGATCATCCTCATGGCCTTCCTCTGGACTTGTTCCAACTGTTCTATGTATTTTTTGTGTTGAGGACACCAGAGCTGCACACAGTACTCCAGGTGAGGTCTCATGAGAGCAGAGTAGAGGGGCAGGATCACCTCCCTCGATCTGCTGGTCATGCTCCTTTTAATGCAGCCCAGGATGCAGTCGGCTTTCTGGATTGCAAGCGCACACTGCCGCCTCATGTTCATTTTTGCATCGACCAACATCCCCAAGCCCGTCTCCTCAGGGCTGCTGTGAATCTCTTCTCTGCCCAATCTGTAGCTGTGCCTAACCCAGGTGTAGGACCTTGCACTTGTCATGGTTAAACTTCATCAGGTTGGCATCAGCCCACCACACAAGCATGTCAAGGTCCCTCTGGATGGCATTCCTTCTCTCCAACGTATCAACCGAACCACAGAGCTTGGTGTCACCTTCAAACTTGCTGAGGGCACACTCAATCCCACTGTCCATGTCATTGACAAAGGTGTTAAGCAAGACCGGTCCCAACACTGATCCCTGAGGGACACCACTCGTTATTGGTCTCTAGCTGGATATTGAGCCATTGGGTACAAATCTTTGTGTGCGGCCATCCAGCCAGTTCTTTGTCCACTGAGCGGTCCATCTATCAAATTGATGTCTCCGACTTAGTGACATGTTAAATATCGGACCTGTTGTGTACCAAAACAGCATTCTTCAAACAGCACATGCACCCCTGAAAAACTTAGTGTTGGGAAGCTTTGAAAGGTACCAGTCACAATTTGGGAGCAAGCTGCTTATAGCAGCTGATGCTGAGATATGCCCCCAGTGCCTGCAGGGCTCTTTACACCAAAAGGGGTACAAATGCCTGAAGTTGGTCTGCCCAGCAATGCCAAGAGGTCCAGGAAAACTGCTTTTTGCTCTGGGTATATGTCAGGAGAAAGGCATCTGGAGCTGGCCCAAAGCCCCAGTTTGGGCTGCAAGACAGCTCAGTGTGATGCTTTTCCTGAAGCTTTCCAGCTCTGTCAGCTATAACATGCTCTCAGCCTCCTGCAGAGAACCACTGCAGCCCTCTTTGCATGCAAATTGTTAATGCATTGTGCATGAGGGTCCTAATTAATACTCTGCTGCAGACAACGATTTTACATTATGGCTATTAACCTTGGCATATTTCAAACTAAATGCCAGTGCATTGGGGAAGATTTTGTGTATGTTGCATTGTGAAATAATGAATTATGGTTTTGCATATTTTATATACTGATTTTCTTTACTAATCATAAGACTAATGTTAGGGAAAAGAGGCTTGCAGCAAGGTATTGCCTATTCCAACAGTTTTGACATTAGTCAGGCTCTTTGGAGCCTCAAGTTCAGTTTCTTGTTCTACATTTTCTTCCCACAGGTCTTTCTACTTTGTGTATGCAAAGGAGACAGGAGTGATTCCACCCCCACAGGGATGGATTTGTAGTCCTGAAATAAGGTATCTCTCTTTTTCTATGCCCAAATGTCCCTTTTCCCCAGATTGTATAAGAAAGCCTCCTTGTCTCCCAGCTAGCTTGAATGTCCATCTGCAGTGATGTGACTCCTGGATCCAGAATATGAACCACTTATCATCAAAGTTTATGCGATAACGAGTTTTTAAGTGAGACATTTTAAAGATTTGCTTTGTTTTTGTTTTTATTTTTTTAGGATTGAATTAATTTGTCACTAGTAATAGACCAGAATTAATTGCATGGAGTAACAATGTTGAAAGCCTGGTCTGGTGGCTTTTGTCTGAGGAGATCTGAGGGGGACATCTGGATCAGAGTGAGGACAAGGAGACCTGGGTGTTAAATGCCAGTACCAGCTGATGGACCCTGATGCTAATGGTGGTTTAAACTGTTTGCTTCTGGAGGGTGTCAAGAGGGAACATCTCCCATTACCTCTCCTGTCCCTGACAAACCAATTCAAAGCACCCTGCAAACTAGTTTCCTCTGCCAGGGCAATTACAATGCCTGAAGCAAGGCCACAGCCTGTGTTTACATCAAGGAGGAGAATGTCCAGGGCGTTTTAATTCCTTTCCAGCCCTCATTCACCTTGCAGTTGCCATGATGTGTAATGGAAAAAGGATGCCTATAAGGCCACTTTCTTTTGGAAGAATTTTGTTTCTGATCCAACTGACAATAACTGTAACTCTGTGTAAACTATTTTATGGATCTGTATAGTCAACAGATCAATTTTATTATACTTGGCCACTGCAGAAAAACTGTAAACTCCTGCTGTTAGCTGATGTCTGGGAAATATGTTTACAAGTTCATTTCTTTCCTTTGGTGGCATCAGTGTATTTCTTTATTTAATAAAAATTGTGTTGTGCTCTCTCCCATGTAATTTTATCATGCAGAACTTTTCCACATGGCTGGCTCCAGCGCAACACATTGTGCTAATGAGAAAGCATTCGCAATTCTAAATAATGACAGGTCTCTTGATTTCCTGGGCTGGTAAAAGTTCATTTCTCCTTTGTCTTTTGATGATTAGGTTTTACTGATTTTAAAAGTATTTTATGTAGTGTGCTTGCAATTATTGGTTTTCAGTAAAGCCCCCAAAGTGATTTGCTTCAAAATGAGTTAACCCATTTTAAAGTGATGTAGAAAGTATTAAGAGCTGTGGGAGTGAGTTGTTGGTATTTACAGTCCTGGTAGCTGACGCATCGAAGTGACTTCCTTAGTGATGGAGTTAGGGCTGGTGGCTGCCCTAAGCATATCCTATATGGGGTCATAAAAATGCTATTTAATGGGTTTAGTGACGGTTTTGGAGCAAGGAATAGACTGCTACTATTTGCTGCGCAGGGATCCAAATGCTGCTTGGCTGAGAGTGAGAGCTTCTCTATGGGATGTCAAACTGTACCTTTTTGCAAGCTGGCGCTGCCTCTCTGGAAGGGTATCTTTGAAGGGAATGTTGGATTGGTAACTTTAAAAACATGTTTAAAAACAATCAAGTTTGGGAACATGTTTTTATGTGATCTAAGCTTTGTCTAACCCAGTATTCCATCTGTGATAAGCATCAGTGCCAGATGTTTCAAAATGAGATATGAAAATCCCACAGCAATAAATATGGGATGATTTGCCCTAAACAAAGGTCTGACCCTGACTTTGCTTAGTTACATTTCAATCCTGGAGCAGGTGTTTTACTATGAATACCTGGTGGACAGGGAAAAGTCATGATACTGTCATTATTTACTGAATTATGGTAAATAAAAACATACCTCTTCCTGACCAGTCTCAGCTGTGCCATGTTTTGAGGTACACTGTTTAGTGAAACTAGGAAACTGGCAGCTTCCTTTTCAGAAGAACTGATGGAAGGATCAGATAAACAATGTTGGGAAAGAACCTCTTAAGTGAGCTTCAGACATGAGCTGCATTTGGGAACAAATTAGTAACAGAGAAAGCAAATTACAGCTCTCTCTTACTTGATGAGAAACAGTGAAAAACACTGTTCCATTTGCAAAGTCACTTTTTAGAGTGAATTCACACCTCTATGTGTGAATCCACTATTCTATGATATCTTGATAACTCTGTTATTTCATATTTTCTCTTGCCTTCTATGCAATTTGCACATTCAGGGTCAAGCCTTCACTAATGACAGCTCCTTGCTTCTCAAGGTGGCCAAATCAGCAGGACTTATGGCACGTATCCACAGAGCTTTAAAAATATCTCTCTACATGACATATGTTGTTTGTCCCTGAACACCAGATAGGTTAATTGTTAAAGAAACATTAATAACATTAACTGGTAGTATGGCTTCCCACTGTCTCTGCCCTGGCGGTCTCACAGTGGCAAATGGATTAATAATTCTATCGGAAATGAATGTCGTTGCTATGCAAGTAAGTCAAAACTAGATAATTTAAGAATAGTTTGGATGATTACTAATTAGATCCACTGACACAGGGGAATTTGAATTATTCATGACTGGCTGAAAACAGCGGGTAATTCATTTGTTCACTTCTCTGCGACTAATGTGAAAGTTGTTTATTCCCCCCCCTCCCCGATGATCTGCTGAAAACGATTCCCTGTTTCAGTGTTGATCGTTTCATTGAGGGACATCAAGGCTGCAAGGTTAGGATAAAAAGCCTTGGAAAGTTGGTTGGAGAAACATGTGGACAAGTCAAGTTTTGAGACATAAGTTTTATTCTTTATTCATTGAGTTTCAATAGGCCAGGTCAGCATCTGAACTTCTGAATAAATATCCAAATTAAGATGCTCGTGTATTCCTGGGGCAGGTGAGGAGATACCAGATAACTGCACCCCAGCATGCACGCTTTCCTGGGTGCTGAGTGGATGGGGACAGGTGGGAAAGAGGCAAGGGGACCCTTTGACAAACTCCCTTCCCCTCCACTTGCTCTCCCAGCACCACCTTGTCTCCCCACAGTAGAGGCATCAAATGCTTGCCATAGTCCCTCTCTCACCTGGGGGAACACCCAAGGAAGCTTCCCCCTCTGAGGTGCCTGTGCATGTATAGAGCCAGACACTGTTCAAATCTGATACCTCCAGATTGGAAGCATGATGTTTTTAATGAGAAAAAGCATCATTTGCAACTCTGCTGACACGTACTGCTGGACGTAGAATTTAAGGTGAGCTAGATAACTCAAGTTGAGGACACACTGGAGGTAGTGAAAGGTGTTCTCAAGCTGTATTCTGTTAGTCCTTAGTAGCATGCAAATGCCTTCAAATAGTGTGCAGAAGCTTTCTGGACTGACTGATAGCTCCTTTTGTCCTGGAACTGAGCTGAGAGCCCCAGCCAGCAATGGTGCCTGAGCAAACCAATTTCAGGACTCCATTTTACATTGTACCTTCCCTGAAATGGCTCTGATTAGTTAAAAAAGGAGGGGGGGAAAGGGGGAAAAGAAAAAATGAATCTGCAACTGGAGAATAAATAACCTCACACATGAAATTACCCAGCTCATTCAATACCAGGCTCTGCAGATCCTATTGCCTTTATTAATTTATAAGCTTTATTGTATTTTAATGAAAAATCAAGACAATAAGTTGGTCTAACTCATAAAATAAAGTGAAGCACAATAGTTCATTTACAATTGATCCGTATTTGTAACTCACAGAAGATGACAGCTATGGCTGGCTGATGTGAAGCCATACCTAATTCAGAGGCATTATACCACTGCGAATAGCTAAAGCGGAGAGCAGTGCCTTCTCTTTCCTCCATGCTTCATGAGGGCACTTCTTGCTCTTATTTTTAACAGTTTCCAGATGTGACTAAACCTTTGCCAAATGTGAGGCAGAGAAATGTTAACTTACCTGAGACCACAGACAGGAGCAGTTACTGTTTGGGGAAAAAGGGTGTGAAAGCTCCTCTAGAGAGGATTAGGATGCTTAAGAAGACACATAAAGTGCACCATGTGGCAATGAACACATTTTAAGAGCGAGAGGCTTGCATCTTTTTGTGAGGTGCCAGATTCAGGCGTTTCTAGTCAACACGTAAGCACAGTGAATCTCTTGTTTCTCCAAGTGTGTTTATGTGTGGCACACACCACATATATCCATTTCTGGGTAGAAGTTAGAAAAATGCCAAGGGCTCATGTGTGTTTGCACACTAATTCCCACATATGTGGATTTCTTAGCATTTTCCTCTTGCAAAGTCAAACATGCATTAGAAAGCAGAGATGTTTAATAGCATATAACCCCTAGAGGAGCAATGCTGTGCTGCAAAATCTGAAATGCTGCTGGTTTTACAGCTGTTACTGTGTTCATAGCCAGCTCCCTGTCCCCAGCAGGCACCATGGCTCTGCATCCCCCTCCCAGCTTCGTCCATGTTGATCCACAGCTTAACTGTGGCAGCCATTTCTTCGTCCAGGTCTTCCTCAATGTGAGCAGTGCCAGCACTGTGGGACCACAGAGAGCAGGAAGACACAAGCAAAAAAAATCACTATGTGCTTTTGCTTAATGTGTGCTTTATTTCCTCCTCCTGGCAAGCAGGGAAAGCTTAATTGGCTATTTCTTACTGTCGTCCCTTTTTCCTTGACCCCAGACCTCAGTTTTGCTGGAACCTCCATCATCACTCCATAAGTGACAATAAAAACACCTGATGTGGCAAGTGGGTGCTTTCTGGAGAGTGATATGGCATCAATCATAATTAGCCTGTGTGTCCCTGTCACAGGCTGGGGCAGACCCCATCACATCTGGTTTCCTGTTTGAAAATACTTTGGTTTATGTAGGTTTAGTTGAAAACAACCAAGAAACTGGTCTCTAGGCAATGGGAGCTGGTAAAAGATGAATTATCTGTCACTGAGAAAGATGTGTTGGCTGTGGAAACCATCAAGCACTTTCTTAGGGTTTCATTAGTCCTGCTTCCCCTCCCTCCTCATGCCTGGTGTTGTTAGCTTTTTGTGTTGGTTAGCAGCCCAGCGTCTGCTCTCTGAGCCTTTTGGAAGTTACTTTGGTGGATGAGAAGCACCTGAATCCTGCAACAGCTTGATTTTACCGGCATTAGTAAAAGCGGGTTATTCCCTTTGCTTCCTGAATTAAATGCCAAGAATAAATGAATGCAATTTCAGACTTGGCATCTGTGTGTGCACAAATGAATATTAGCCAAATAAGTGCAAAGCCTGTTGATATTCTGCATCAGCACAAGAAGTGCTGTGAGTTTTGTATCCCTGAGTTGTAAAGCTCTGGAGACTTTTGGTGTTGGTTTTTGGTCCATGTGTCAGAAAGTGGCTTGCAGAGCCACTGGGTAGGTGGAATTGGGACTGTTCATCATGCTGCCTAGCCAGTACTGGGTGCTGTTGTTTTCTTTTGCTCCTGCTTGCCTAGTGGTATAGACACTTGGTAATGGAGAGCAGAGTCTATGCTCATTGCCTTGTACAAGCCGCATCATCAAATGCAAATCTTCTCCTGAACTCTTGGTGACTATCTGGTGGTTGGAGGGAGGCAGGGAAACTGGGGCCTGCTGGTGATGTATCTTCTCCCTTTTGCTTCCTTGGGTATTGAATCTGCCCCTCCGCCTTCTAATCTTCAGCTGCAGCCTGTTGTTTAAACCTTTTTTCTCCCAAACTTGTCCCTTACAGTAACCCAGTGTGGTGATGCAAGGACCTGCCACGGTACTCAGTGGTTGTGTAAGGAATATTAAAAGTCTATTTTAGGACACTGTACTTCAGAATGTGCAATGCAGCGAAGTATTATAGGGAACTTCAATTTCTTCTTCCCTTGCTCTTCAGATGGAGGAGGAAGCAAGCTCTGGTGGTGAGAAGGGTATGCATTTAGGCATTAGATATTACTCCACAAATGATTACAGTGAAATTAATAGAAATGATTGAGTGTGTCGTACTGCTCAGAAGGAGTTAGGGGCATTGGACTCTGAACTTGGAGTATTTAAAACGCAACTGCTCCTAGGTCAGCTAAGGAAATGCAGTGCACTCAGGGGCTTAACTCCTAGTAAATCCAGAGCCCAAGCAACCTTTGAAAACACCATGTGCAGCTTCAGATTGCACAGGGCCACAAACAGTTTTGCTTGCTTTTATGTAAGAAGTGGGAACTGTATCATTAATTTCTTTGTATATTAGCCTTCCTATGCTTAGCTATATGCAGATTTCTAAACAGAACTCTCAATATAACTGCATTCTCCTAATGTGTTTTACTGGCTCAGCACAGTTGCATTTGTTAATGCATTTAAAAAGAATCCTGCCCACTTCAAATCTGTGCACTTCTCCTCCTTCCAAACAGATTGCACTGAGAGTTAAACCAGTGGCTTTCTTGGACTCAGCACAGTAATAAATATAATAATGTTCTGCTAATAGAGCTAAATACCTCATCTGAGGAAAAATGAAGCAACAGTTTGCCTTGAGCAGTAAAATATGTTGACTGGTTTTATTTCCTTTGTATGGAACATTAGGGTTTGTCATAATCCTCACTCACTCTGAAAGAGCAGAAAAGTTGTCTCCTGTGTGGTAGCTCCAGTCACCTCACTACCAGGTACCTGCTGCACTCTTTTCTGCCTGTCCTGCTTCTAGTAATAGCATGTGTGGCTTTTCCCTTGTACTAAAGAAAAAGAAAGCGGGTCTGCTCAGGCATTTGGTTGCAGGCTGTGAAATTGAAGTTAGGTGTCAGGACGCAGCCATCTCTACCTATAAAGGCCACTTGCACCACTGATGTTTCACTTTCAGGCACACCCCTCAGTTTGACAAGGTCCAAATGGGAGGCACATTATATGACCAAGCCCTAAAGTAAAGGATGAATGAAATTTGGGTAGGGACAGTGATCAAAAGATCAATTTTGAAAAATCTAAATGGCTTTCCTTATATCCCTGAGTCTTCACTTCCGATGTAGATAGCTTCAGTGGAGAAGTGCAGGAAGAGAGACCATATCTGGGAAGATTCTCACTGATTTCATGACTATTGTGGCTGAATCCCATAAAGTGAAAGTTCTGTTTTCAGGCGCTGAATGGGAAGGATGCGAGAGGAGTTTTGCGTGCCTCAAATATTTTTATCACCTCTGCTGTTTGTCTTCCTCTAAAACCAGAACAGTTAGGAATTGTTTAGAATCCAGATTTTTTAGGATTCACTGGATAGAATACCCTAAATAAAGTTTGGTTGTCATTTCTACTCCATGCAACTCCATTAGCTACATTGAGCAAACAACTGACTGCGGATTTTCTATGTTATTTATATAAATATGCAGATATAAAATACAGAATATATTATCTATACTAGAATATAGTTTATATATATATATATGATTTCACCCTCTATCAATGATTTGCAGTCTTTTGAGTCTTGTACAAAATCTTTATCTGTTGGATGTTTTGCAGTCTTAAATGGATACCTATTTATGTTTTCTAGTTTTTTAATTGGTAGCTTTTTGTCTAATTCCTGCAAAATCAGTTCCAGTTTCATGGTCTGGACTGTTTCTTTTATTTCCATTAAAAGCAACTATTGCAAACAAATACAAACATAAATTTAGCCAAACCCTCACCTCTGTATATACACATACATCTCTCATGGTTCTTCTAATCTGCCTTTCCAATTAATCTATGATACTCCAAATACAACTAAATCTTTGAGTCAAACAACTTTTATTCTTCCTGGATGTAATTTACCTGGTAATTTCCTGCATGTCATGAGCTTCCTTTTCACATTACCAAGATGAAAACAAATGCTGTTTGTGTACCTCTACGTCTTTTATCTTGATTATAGATGGACCACTTCAATTTGTAAGATGTGGAGGAACCTAAAATAACAATGGTTTAAGCACTGTTTTTGTTTTAGCACAGAGTACCTGTTACATGTCCATGGGCAGGTCAGCATTAGGGTGCTGTTCCAGAGGCAATAGCAGATGGCATTTGTTGTTGTGTTACTGCATGAGGTGCTGTGTTGCATGTTTCCTTAGTAAAGTTGTGGCTGAGTAGCAGGAAGGAAAGCTTCCGATTTGTGTTGATTATAGCAGTTGATAATAATAATGATAATAATGATAATAACAATAATTAAATTGATTCTAATTATCATGGATACAATAATTTCCTACCTTAATAACAGAAGATGCTTAGTTACTTGGGAAAAAATACTAGAAGCCAAGCGGTTGTTCACATCTTGCTGCCTGAAGCAAGGAGAGCTGGAAGGTGCCAGCAAGCAGGTAGGTATGTTAGAAGTCTTTGGCACTCGCTATTCACTCAAATGTCTGTGGAAAAATACTTTCCTTTGAAATGCACAGTGTCTGAAATTCATGGCTCCCTTAGAAAGAAAAATTAATAATGTTTTGCTGGGTTTTATTAAATAGTTTCCATGATTGGGAAAGAAATCTATGACATTTTTCCTTATCTCAGCATTTTTTACAGCTCTGTGATACCATTTTGATCATATTACCATGATCAAACCGTTATTTTAATTCTTAGTAATTCCCACAGAACATGCTGCAGCAAGTATAAAGACTTTTAATCATTTTTTTTTTAAGAAAAAAGGTGTGCAACTCAAATAGCTTTTAATGTATTTTCAATTCCCTCAAAGCACAGGATTAATAAATGCGCTGTTGATAGTTCTTTCAGAAGGTGGATTATAGTAATAATCTCCCCTCTCCCCAATTTTTTAACCTTTGCAACAGCAGTTACTACTTGCAAGAAATGCATGTTGATAGAATTATTCCAAGTCCTCCGAATACAGCATTTTCCTCAGGGAATAAACCAAAATAAATATATATTGAAATGTTAGAGTTTGGCTTATCTCCATAACAGGTCTTCAATTTTCTACTTCCCATGATGATCCTCTTTAGAGAGCAGGTCCCATCAGGAGCACTACAGCTTCTCCTCCCCTGCTGCCTGTTTTCCTTGCCTGCCTAGTACAGAGCTAAAAAAATAAGGGCCTCTTACAGCATCTCAGTGCTGCGGCTGTTCCTTGTGCAGCTTGTGCAGATGGAGAACCAACACTGAACTCAAGGTGTCTGCTTTTCCCTGTGACACCAGTTCAGCTTCTGGGCTGGCATAAGCTACCAGTGCTGTGTGGCAATGGATGCAAGAAAGATCAATCTGCTCTCAGGTATTGATGTGGTTCTCCGTTCCATTTCTATTTGAGCCTCTCACCCTGCTAAACTGACTGGAACCTGTTTTACAAAGACGGGAAAACACTAATCCATGAAACACTTAGGGGTCTTCTAATTTCTGGTTGAAGTCACTTGGGAGTTAGTTCAGATCAAGGTGAAAGTGATTTTCCTCCAGAATGAGTGGCAAACCAGAGAACTATAGATTCCCTTGATTCCATTAAATGGGGCTATGACCTTGCACAAATATCACTGTGCTCTCCTCAGTTGTGGGTCTGCAGATTTAAAGAGCTGGGATGTTACACAGTTTTGCAGAGCATGAGTTCTGCTGAACAAAATGGGCTCCAATTGACACTGTTTTCAAAGTGAGAAGAAAGATACGAGGTTTTCCCTGAAAATATGGAGATGAGCACAGAAAACCCCAAATCTTTGGGTTTTTAAAACATTTCTCCCAATTCTAAGATCCCAGGTGTCATTATTTTCACATATTATTTTGCCATAATGAGAACTGGCAATTTAAAAGCAAACTGTCTCTCTTCTGAGACTTAGTAATTTTATTCAGTTGTGTAACTCTGTGAGAAAAGATTTTAGGGCTTGTCTCATTGCCTTGAACAATCCTTTTCCCTTGTACCCTCTCCAAAGGCTGCAAATCTCTGCTGGACTAAGTATGCCGAAGACCTGCCATAGTGTTAACAGCATTCATTAGCAACACTGATGCTGGTATGTGTTACTATTTATGCTGCTTTCTGGGAAGATCACTGAACTTCAGGACCATTGATTTTGATTAGAAGGGTGCAGCGCACCACTTACATTCCCATGTTAAATCATCTTGGCTTCATTCCACTGCCATAGGTTGCAACAACTTTTCCTGACTTAAGGCTTTTGTTTCTGTTGACAGGCTGTAATTCAGGTTGACATGCAACAATTCTGTCACCGACTCCTTTGGTGAAATAAAGTTACTTTTAAAAGTAGGAATAAGCTTCATAAAATAACACAAAAAGAGGATTTATTATCATTTCATTGTTGTGTTCTCAAAATCTTGCCCCTTCTCATCCATTCTGCTAAATTTGTTTGGACTTTGGCTTCTTGATGAACTCTGCAGGTAAAATGTGCTCAGAAATTGACTGAAAAATCATAGCTTTGGCATCATTATTTTAACTTATTTTTTTCTTTTTTTTTCTTCTTTCTTTTCTTGCACATTTTTTTTTGAGTTTTGATGATCTCTTTCCCACTTTTTTGGTCCCATCATCCTAAGAATTATTATTATAGTTAATAATTATACTTATGACTACAATAATTATTATTATTATCAAAAGCTGAGATTCTGATGTTTGGAGCTGGGCCACTGAAGTAACCCTAACATTTACTTGCCGGAAACCCAAATATTGGCAGCTTGTCCTCTCCACCGATACTCCTATTATACCTTCACTATTCTTTAAAGCAGTCCATGGATGATGCATTGCTTTAAATTATGCATACTGCAGATTTCATTCACCAACACTTGTTAGTTCACTTCGAGGTAGAGCCCAGTGAAAGGTCTGGAGAGCCTTTCTCAGAAATCAATACTTCTGTGATCCAAACTGTAATAATAAAGCAAGGGCAATTAAATGATCAAGTGTCCAACTTAGTCTATCTTGACAAAGCGCCCTTTTGCCTTGGAAAGATGAGGTTGCTTATGCACGTGATTGAAAGTCACAGCAAGGTGGCTCCTACTGGAAAGTCATTTCTGGCTGCCAGATGGCGTTGTAGCTGCAAACATCTCCGTGCAACATGTGGTCTTGCTTAATCTGGACTTTGGCCATTTGGCTCATGTGCTCTCTCACTTGCTGAGCTGCTGCAGATTTGTCTGATTTAGATTAAAGCCACTTCTGATGTACCCGCAGCTGCCTATAACCACTTACCGTAAGCAGAGTCTGCAGCTCGTAGGTCTGTGATGCTTCTCCTTAGTCTCCTTTTGCTTCAAGCGACACTGAGGACACATCCTTCCTTCCCACCCACTATGGTGTGGGATGCAACCCTGGTGAAGCGGCACATGTGGGCAGGCAGATTTTGGGGGGGGGTACATTACCAGGATGGACAGTAATTGTATAGGAATATGTGTTTGCTGGCTGCAGTGCAGGATCCAACCCTCACTGAGGGGTTCATCTCTGGCTTTGACTGCTCTTTCTAATTGGGATCACACTGGTAAGTTGCTAAAATGATGCTCCCAATAGGCCAGAGTGAGTTTTCCTAAGAAAAGCCTGAATCACAACTCTCAGCATGGTAGTCTGGCTGATGTGAAATAAAAGGTATGTTTGTCAGTTTTGTGTCACAATTCCTCCCTTGCCTCCTGCAGGGAAGCAGGGCTGATATGATTAGAAGCAGCTCAGGCATGCCTTTTGGATTGCCTGCAGCAATACTAGCAAGGACTTTGTTTTCTGGTTTCCATTTTTAAAGCTGAGCTTGGTTCCTTCCAGTTCTTCAATTTCTGCTGCTCTTCTGAAGATTGCTCAGCTCACTGAATGCATACAGCAATTAGAGAAATGCTTAAAATAACCCCAGATTTCTGGCTTAGGTCACAAACAGGGAAGTGAAAATATTCAGTCAAAATTACCTTGGGTGTTTAAAAAGCAGACAGCAGTGTTTGCAAATAGCCCTAAGAAATAAACAGGGACCTCTCTGGAAACTCATAAATGAGGGTTTCTGTGCTGACTGAGGGCTTGTAGAAGTCGATTAATGGTTGTGATTGCACTGACAGCCAGAAAGGGTGTAACTTAGAAGGATAAATCCACAGTGATGTTTGCAAGTGTGATGCAGAGCTTTGTGTCACTACACGCCGTTGATGCTATTCACATCTGCATTTTCAAACGCTCAAGTGGGAAAAATGATTTAACACTTTCCATATAGATAGTGTTATAGCCTATTTGAAAGACAGAAATGTAAAATACTAAGACAAAAGCCAAAGTGTATTAATTTGAAAACACCACCTCAGAGCCTAGTGGAGGTAGTACTCGAAGGCTCTGCTTTTGTTTTGCTGTTGGGAATGTTTTCCATGAAGCACTATGTGCTTTTCCATTTGCTGAGTTTCTAAGGTGAGAAATCAGAGTTTTCCACTGAAAACTGCACCTTGTACATGAGACTGTGATTAGCTGAAAGTCCAATATTTCTCAAGTAATAGCTTGTAAAGAAATTTTCAACCACCTCTCTGCAGCCTAATTTGGGCAAGTCAAGCTCTCAGCTCTGATAGTGAGCACTGCTGTTGCTCATTTATGGAAACCTGAGCTGGGAAAAACATCCAACATACTCCAAACGTATGTGGTCAACGGTCCTGCTATGTGCATTAGACTGTACTGAAAGCACCATGTCAGGTGTGAACTCTTTGCAAATACCATCTCCTTTTTCCACTGGGGCCACATCCCAACTTGCATAGCATTTCCTAAAATTCATCTGGATTTCTGAGGCTTCATGCAAGTTGCAGTGGAAATTTCTGTAGTGTCTGGCTATCCATTAACTTTCTTTAGCAGGGTCCATGGCACAGAGAAAAATTTTGATTTCCCTATTTCACTTCACAAGTGCTTTATTCTTCTGGAGAAGCCCCCATCTGTTCAGGGGATTTGGAACTAGATAATCTTGAGGTCCTTTCCAACCCTAACCATTCTATGATTCAGTATGCCAGTTCTCTTTGGCCTGCAATATACTGCCACCATCTCACAGTGCAGTGGACATCCAGTTTAATGCTACTGGTATTATGATAAATGTTGTGTGATACTAAATTAGGTCTGCCAACAATTGATATGATTTTCCCCCGTTTTTTAAATACATATAAAAGTGTGTCTGCTGTAGAGCTGCCTCCTTTGGCAGATTTATGGGTACATTTCAGTATAATGAGGCAGTATGATGATTATAAAACTATATAAAGCATTCTTTATTGTTCATTACCATTGCTCTATATTAACTCACGATTATCTCCTGATGCACTGCAGTTGCAAAGCCAGGCCCTGCCATATGAGAGTCTGAACAATCTGATCTCATTTGGACACTAGACAGTTGGGGAGGAATACGCTTTCAGTCATTTTTATGCAGGGGTAACGGTCTGTCTTTTAGCAGCTTGAAGAGATTCCCACAAATACTAGGAATGAATGGTGGGAGGTTTTCCTATGGGCAACCTCTGTGAAATCCATGTTGCAGATATGTTGATGGCACCCCCCCTGGCCAATCAGCAGGACAGTGGAGATTCCTCAATGGATGCAGCCTGGTTGGCTCCAAATCCCCTTGGGAGCTTCAACAGATGCCATAGCTGAAGATAATAACCCTCCTACAAGGAAGTAGAAATGGTGGCACTTCTAAATCTAATAGGCTTCAAGAGCAAACACAATTGCCAAATCTTCAGTGACTCTTAGTGCACTGCATACCAATAACAAGGCACTTGAAAAAATATATCTGTCAGAATTGCATTAGGCAGAGCTGAGCGCTTTTGAATACCTGGCCTCGCTGGTGAGAATTAAACAGCCAAGGAATCTGGGCACCTCAAAACCTTCAGGTTTTGACATGAGGCAAATCTGAGAGATGCACCTGAAAATAACCTTCATTGCCTTCAAGAAGGCTTGGGATAATGCCACCAGCACCCCAGCTGCTCTTCCTCCTGTTAGTGAACATGTATATGTGGGAATTGCCCACTGATATTTTTTGAACATCAAACTTGCATCAATTAAATATCACAGTGTACTGGGATCACTCTTGCTGCTCGTGACTTTTGTTTGTGTTTAAGACATCTGCCTCTGTGAATGCAGTTTTTAGTTGTTTCTTTTTGAGTCAAACAATGCTCATCTTGAATGCCTTCACCTGAAGTCAGAGATGCACGTCTATGTGTCGTAGCCATGCATTCAATGGCACTCTGATTGCATTCCGTGTGGCCGGACCATGATAACATTTTATTGAATTGGTGAATAGATTAAATCCCCTCAGCCATGACAATTAAATAGGAAAAAATGTGCATGTCATTTACAGGGATAACATTTAATCAGAAATAGACAAGAACATGAGTCACTGGCTCAGAAACAAACCCAGACTTTATATAAATTCAATTGAACTTGTTCCAGCTGTTTGCAACAAAGAAAGGCAACATTTTTCATAGATGCCACAGCTGCAAATGAGCCCAGTTGAATTTGTCCAAAAGTGGAACCTTCAGGGCATTTTAAGGACACCATGTCACCGCTTATTGATGGCAGCTGGGGAAAATAACTAGGCAGTGGCAAAGGCTGGGTCACTGGCAAGGAAGGTGCTGAGCAATGTGAACCTTGGTATATGGCACAAAAGGTTGCATCTCAGTATGACTTCAGTTCGCAGGTGTGGATGAAGGACTGTAATAGCTGTCATTCTCTGGTCCTGTGGTCCTGGCTGCAGCCCCACTGCCCACCCCATGGGGCTGAGACACCTGTGAGGGTCTGACACTTCAGGTGGAGACAAGGCTGGAACTCATTGGAACAAACTCTTTTTCATACAGCACATTCCCATTAGGGACAGCAGAGAGAGCACTGGGCACTCGGCTGCATTTTTGACAGTCAATTAGTATTAATCAAACCCAAGACACAGAGATAAATTATTGAGAATAGTCAGAATTTAATAGTGGAGGGGAGGCCTGCTGGGACAGCAGCAGCCTGGAGACGTTCGGTTGTTTTCAAGTCTACCAGAACATCTTTGGCAGAGAAAACAAGCTGGATGTTTCACACTGACAGGTTTACTTGCACAGTATGACACTCCAGCCTGGCTGGAAACAAAGGCAGGAGGAAGTTTCTCATTGAAACTTTGCTCCTGTCTTCAGGGTCTCTAAGAATTGCAAGTGGGTACATGATAGGGTCCCACTAACAGCACCTCCCAAACTGCAAGTTTTCACCCCAAAATCAAGGGCCGTCAATCCCTTTTAAATCCATTTAATCTGTTCTACTGCTTCCAAACTTCAGTGATTAAAGTGCCTCATGGTCTCAAGCACTCAAGTCTAAGTAGGACCCAATCTTTGTGGCAGCAGCCTTAGGACTTTCCAAAATTAGTATGTTGACTTGACAGGGTCTTTTGCCCTCGTAAACCCATGTTAAGTGAGGTTAATTATCCCATTCTTTCATTCTTTAGGAACCCATTTCCTCTCAGCTGCCCAAACTGATTTTGGCTGAAAGGCCTGTACCTGCTATTTCCTTTAACCATTTTAAGGCTTAGGTCCTGTATTTATGTTATTCTGGCCCCATGAGACCTGGCTGTGTTCCAAGCTGTGCTGAAAAATCAATGCTGATTTTGCTGAGTGCCCCTTGGCCATCTCTTCTTAAAATTCTTGGCTATGAAGTAAGTAGATTACTGCTCTTAATATGGCCGGCTTGAGTAAATGAACTGCTTCATCCTAGCTGGGAAAGGGAAACATTAGTTTCACCTGCCTAGACATTTACCTCAATGAATGGCTCAAAGTTCCAGTGCGGATCAGCTAATGACACTGAAATCAGCCGCTCCACTGAAAAGACAGGAAAATGAATTTCCATTCTCAAGGAGACCTTGGGCATCCATGTGTGCCTCAGTAAAGAAGATATACACACATTTACTTAGAGGAAATGCTCAATCACCGTGTTAGACAAGCAAAAGCATGAATGGCAACTTACAGACAAGTGACACATGTGAGTGCATTGAGTACCGCAGCACAGTTCCCAGCTTGGCAGCAGTGTGCTATTATTTACCAATCCTTTCAGTTCTTCTATTTAGCAGAGATTCATCTTCAAAAAGGGCAAAAAATGCAATTCAGGGAATCGATTTTGGTGTTGAATTAAAGATGCGGGAGTGGGGAGAGAAAAAATCCCAAGTATTCTTCTAGGAGAGAGAACTAAAAATTCAGCATAAAATCATAGAAGAGTTAGGGTTTTAAAGGACCTTAAGATCATCTGGTTCCAACCCCCCTGCCATGCAGCTGAAGAGGGATTCAGCTGATTCTCTCCCTGAGGGCATATCTATATCCCAGCAAGGGAATTTGGGTAGATGTGCCTGAGATCCAGCTCACGTAAAGTTCAGGAACTTATGGTCACAGAGCTGCAGCTGCAGAAGGCAGCGCTAGGTAACCTGTTAAATAATGGTATTTAAGGCCATTGGATTTCTTAGCCTTCCTGCAAATGTTCTATTTCGAAACAGTAAAACCTGAACTTTGCATCAAAATAGAAATAGTCCTTCTTTGGTTTTGGCTATTTACATGGCAGCTGGACTTGTCTCCTGACCTTGAAACCCAAAGAGAACGCATTTATGTTGTCATCAATCATTCTGTGAATGAACAGGTCCTCCTGAGTGCCAGGACAGTGGCAGGACTGGTAATATTCTCCAGGTTACTAGAAAGGCTTGCCTTGCTTGGCAAGCTAACACGTTCAGCATGCAAGAGAGAAATAAAAGGTAGATCAGCAGCTGTACGATGCCTACAGTAAGTGCTGTAAAATAGGGAAGTACTTTGGTAGTGTTGGGTCTGGTCAGGATGGAACTAAAGAGTCCCTTTGTAATATGCTGAACATCAGTGAGCTGCCACTGCTGTTCTTGTAGGGACATGAGGCTCATGTAGTAGGGACCAGGAGCTACATCTCTCCCCCAACCTCAGCCTCACTGCAGCACAATGTGGGTTTTTTCAAGTGATTAGTGCTCAGTGCCACCTTGCTTCCTATGCATCCTTACCATTGTTAAGGATGTATAGTATGGTAACAATCTCCTTGGACCACTGGGTACTTACAGTGATGATAGGCTGGCAGAAGGTGATGCACAAGGGAAAGTAAATTGCACTCATTTTTTTTAGCCAAGAGGCCATTAAGATGTTCCTTTTCTCAATGAGTTTTCCTGATGACTGGCACACTTTTTCATTATCCCAAAAGTCGGCGGAGTCTCAGCTTACAGCTGAGAGAAAACCATGGTAAATCAGATCACTTCTACAGAAGTTATGTGACAAGCTGAGTTAAAGCTTGGCTATGTTTTTTCTGCAGGAAGTCAAAATATTACAGGTGTAGCTATCGTAAAAGAATATCTCTGGCACCAGGCCTCAATTGAGGGAGAACAATACATGATTTTCTTCCATAGTATTAGTGGCAGATTTCAGAGAGTGGAGCTGCTTTCTTTAGGAAAAAGGGAAAAAAGAGACACAAAGCAAAGTAGCAGACAGAGCAATGTAGGTTCCTGACTGAGGGCAAATAGGTCAGGTTTAAGACGTCAAGGGGGACTTGGGAGATTGATGTTCAAGCCTCTCCACAAGCAACTTTTTGCGTGTCCATGAACAGGCCCTTTAACCTTCCTGTGTTACAGTGACCTGTTTTTAAACCACAGATATTTTTTTGCTTAATTTGGGCTCCTGATGCCAATGGATTTCTTTGATGTGACCTCAGCAGGCACTGCTCATATCCTCAGGCTGTGGGGTCTTCAGGAATGATTAGATATGTATAATTGACTTACATATATCCCATATGCATTTGTACAGCGCAATCCTGATGCTATCTTGTGAACCTTTTAAGTGCTGGCAAAACACACATTGTGGCCAGTAAAATATGATGCTATCATCTTTCCTGTTACTCTCTACCTCAGTGTTATTTTTGCTGGAAAACTGAAGCGTGAACTGGTTAGTATGTGTGCATGCACATGCATGGCATTGTGGTGAGTAAGAAGGAGGTTGATTCCTAGGAAGCTAGGCAATAGGAAGCTGTTAACAGGACAGCCATTATAACACACAGAAATACTTGTGCTGGGAAGTACACAGGCATTTCCTAATAGGCTCTGCTAAATACCCATGCAAGGGCATGAAAATGTATACTTCCTTGAAAAGTCCCCACATGCCTATGCAATGAACTGCTATGACAGTATTTTATCCCTATTTGGAAGATAAAGGCTTTGTTCTTGTTGGAGTAGGCTTAGGTGAAAATGAGATAGGATCTTCACTTTTTTTCTATTTTTCTGCCTCTGTGTGTGTGAGAAAGAGTTGCTATGGTGAACAAAGGATAGGAAGAGCTCTGATTTTTCCTCACAAAACTGTAATCTTTTTTTTCTTGTTGCCTATTTTCAGAGGCATATATATAAATATGTATGTATGTTTATATGAAATATACATATATCTATGCTTGCAGTCACTCTCATGCGCACAAAGCTACTTTGGAGCAAGGGATATGTGACTCATCACCATGTAAAGCAACAGTCTTCTGAAGCCATGGAGCTAATTTTTTTGTGAATGGCTCAGCTGGTGACATTACTTGGCTATGTTTCCAATTTAAGCAAAGTAATCTTGGGACTGGGTGAATCAGAAAAAGACTTCAAGATCGTTAGCTTTTTAATAGCAAAATGAAGGCAATCATCCCCCTCCCCCAGCAAGGCTCATGTGGAGGTGGAGCAGAAGTGTGTATGAAAAACAAGAAGCTGTTATATTAAACACAGCACCTTCAGCTACTGCAAACATAGAAATGAACAGGGATGTCTTTTCTATTTAATAACCTACATTTTTTCATCATTAAAACAGATACTGTATGATCTCACTGCAGGAGATTTTAGTAAGGGCAGAGCAGGTTTCAGCCTTGCATTAAATTTGTCATAGCCAAATCTCTTTCAGGGCTTGAGCCTATGGACTGCAGCATACTCCTGCCTTCGCAGTGAGCCTGGGGATCTGTTTCACCCCAGCTTCAAATCAGGGATGGACAAACGCTCCTAAAACAAAACTCAAATGGAACTGCTGAGACTTATGTGACTGCATAATGTTTTCTGCTGGGGGCTGTCAGTAAGCTGAAAGGAGAAGGGAAGCACTTCAGTGGCATTTCATTTTGAAATATGTGTGATTTCAGAATGTACTGGCTCTAGTGTTTTAAGCCAGAGTGTTTCAATGTACCGTTTCAAAATGACTTTATGGTTCAATGTCTCAGTATCATTTGACTGTATAAAGTCAGAACTGAAATAATCTCATTTTCATCGAGTAAATTGCCACCAGATAGACCGGATAAATATGGTTAAAGTGAGGAATTCCTGTACATGTCTCTCCAATGCCTGGGCTATTCCCTTTCTTTCCAGGATACACAACCAATTTCCCCTGCCACCTAGGCTCCAGGAGACATGCAAAAAAAGATTGGACTGTCTGGCCCCTTTTGACCAAAGTATTCAAATATGCATTCATCTGTTTCAGGATAAGACAGGTGCTTGCTAAAAACCTAGAGAAAGTGTTCTCCAACACTTTCAGACACAGGTAACAGAGCTCTGTGTGGGAGACCTTGCTTGGAGATCTCTTGGTCCATATTATCTTAGTATATCTTACTATTAACAGGAGGAAGTGCTCTCAGTAGTAGTTAAATGTTACTGCTATGAGCTTTGTTCTATGTTTGGTGGCTTTATTGTTTTACAAAGGTCAGCATTAATTCATCAATTTTCTTGCCTTTATTCCAGTAAAAACCTTAGCAAATCCATTTCTTCCTTGCAGTTTATTATTCCTAGTTTGGTGCCTGCTGTTCTGAGCTTAATGGAAATCTTGAGAAATATGATTTCCCACCTGTCTGTGTGACTTTAGTACTTCTAGCAGTTTTGAGTAATTTCTTTGCCTGCTCCATCCATAATTACAGCTGTACCTAAATGTAATGTGTAGTTAAGCTAAAGCCGAAGGAGCTTGCTGATACTCTGCTTTATTTTACTTTTAAAGGTAAGGACAATGAGTCTCTTTGATTTTTGCAAGAATTTCAAATTATATTTTCTCAAATTATGTTTTCTTATCTGGGACACACTCTGGGCTCAGTCACAGCCTGAAGTCTCCAGCGGGTGAAGGTGCAACCTCCTTTTTAGGGGCTGCAGTGAGATAAATGCCACTGACAGCTGCAGCACACTGAAAACCAAGGTGACAGAGTTCAATAGAAGTGCTCAAGTGCCAAGGCATCTCTCCCTTTCTCTCTTTACTATGTCAGATTTTCCCTGCTTTGCCACCCTGAGTCTTTGCAGGTCTTTCAAATTAGCTTTGACCTTTCAGTTGGCTTACTTCTGTCTAATGAGCATCGCAACATCTTTAAGGAACATCAGAGCCAAGTGCCAACTCAGCTAATTTGATTGCATTTTCTGCATTAATCAAAACCCTCACAGTGATCTGACCTTGATTAGGACATAACAATGTTGAATGCTGTTTGTGCTTCCCTCTCAACACTATGGTGGGATGTTGCAGAGAGCAAGGAAGGTCCTCTGGGCCACAGTCCAACCTTCCCTCTGTAATCTGTGTTTTCCGGGAGTGCTTGCCCTCTGTGTTATTCATAAAGGTACAGTGTCTCTTTCTTCTTTACTTACAGGGAACAAGGCCTCTGAGTTTATCTCCCATCCCTTATTTTAGGGGTTATCACATGAAACTTAGAAATAACCCAAACCCTTTGGAAGGCAAACTTCTTTTGGAAACAATGAGAGTATATTCAAAGGGAAGTTTGCTTCCCCATTTGAGAAATTAGAAATGGTGAAAACTGCCTACAGGCTTCTAGCAAGGCAGCTCCATAACTTGCCAGCTCCAGAAAGTACTTTGGAAGATGATGCCATCAAGTAATTAATTTAACAATTAGTAAGGTATTGATTCATGATGTCTTAAAATGTTTTGTTGCCAATGAACCAACCAATAAGTTATCTTGACAGAAGTAATGTTCAACATTTCCATTCAGCATGCAGCCTCTCCTCAACCTATCAATCACTGAGGCTTGGTCCCCAGACATCTGCCGTCTGACATAAAGTGTACAAGTGCCATAGTTTGGCCTTCCTACATCTGTCCTGCTATACATGGCTTCAGTGGCTTTGTCACAGTAGTGGTCAACATGGGTAGGGGTGGAAAGCACCACACCTTTTTACAAGATGTCATCAAGGGCAAAGGCCACCAGAGGTGTAAGGCTGTCCTTTGGACAGATATGTATTACCAACGTAGAATCATAGAATAGTTAGGTAGGACTAGAAAGGTCCTTAACATCATTGCTTTCCAACCCCTTTGGCATGGGCATAAAGAAATCCATCACAAAAACTATTATTGTGGTGAAGCCACATGTCCATGTGTGTATCCACATGTCAGCCTAGAAAATATTTTTCTAACCTCTCGCTGTTTATTCCCCAGAGGATCATGAGTGATCATAAGGATCTAGATGCCTTAAAAATTCACAGGAATTGCATCCTAAAAGCAGCTGTGTTTATTTCATCGGCTGTGAAAGAAGCTTACCTCAGTTCGTCTGTGGCTGTTGGTGCTGCGGACGTCTGAAGCTAGTTGCAATTCTCCCTGTGTCTGTCCATCTTTCTCATGTGTTTCCATTCATGAAAATCAACAATGGATTTTGGGCTTCCAACATTGCCATAATCATCTATTTTGTTAATTCCTACCCTTGAGGGCAAGGACAAGGGTAAATTTAGTCACTTTCTGTGTTGTGGCTGAAACCTGAGCTGTACGCACCTTCCCATTCTGAGTAAATAATTTAAGGCTGGGTTTGGAAAAGGCTGAGGGCTCAGTGGATTTGGAGAAAACTGTGACCTTGGGGAAAACAGTGATCTTGGGCAGCTGGTTTTGGAGTCCTGAAAGCTTGCCATCGGAGCTGGGGACCTCAGCTTTATTCCCAGATTTGTCTCTGAGCTGATGAATCACCTTGTGTAAATCATTGCTATAACCTGTTTGCATTTTCTTCTCCTCAGTCTTTGTCTTTCTTGACTGACTAGAAACACCTCGCTTTCAATCTATACAGCCTTCTGTGTCAGTTGGAGCTGCTACTTGCTGCTGAATTGTAAATATTGATTATGTAAAGAATACATTAAAAACGCTATTAAAGCTGCAGATGGGGCAGCCTGAAAGACAAACAACTCAGCTTTGGAACATCTCCAAGATGAACAGAAACTTTTCAATGCCTTTGGGAAAAGATGCTGTGTCAAAATGTCCATTTTCCTTTAAACAAATCAAACGATTACTGTTTTAATTCCCTTTGCCTTTTTCCCTTCCTATTTCTTCAGCAAATATCAGCAAAAGGAATTGCTGTTTGTTATACTTCCTTATCCTGAAAATTTCTGACGCATTTGTGACTTTAACCCACTTCCTAACGTATTGTATTGGGCAGGTTATTTTGTCCAAGCAAACTCCACTAGTTTTGCTCAGTCCCCTCCAGTGTGAAAATTGTAAAGCAATCCCAGCTCACAGATCCTTGTCATATGGCATATCTCAGCCATTGCAGCTTGCCCTGCTGTGGCCATCCCACTGGGTCCTCTGCTGGTTTTGTCCATCCTGGCTTCTCTCAAACCTGCCAGCCTCCCCAAATGCCTTTCTCCTTTCCTTCCTCTGTCTGTCCTTTTATATGCCCTGTATTTCCCAGATATTGAGGGCTTCCAGCTGTTTTATCCAGCAGATAACATTGTAAGGTCATTGCATGTAGACAAAGTACCTATAATTTGCCTCTGAACTTTGCTCTTACTCCTATTTTCCTCTCATTCTTCAATCAGAATCTTTCATTACTTTCTCCACCCCAAAGGGGTCCTAGCAGTTCCAAAACTGCAGCTGCAATGAAGAGTAAGGGCAGCACTAATTCCATGGTATGCAATGACACAGTTGACTTGATAGAAAGAGGCCGACTATTGATCTTTGAATGTTCCTTGCATAGTGCCACGGAGATCATCAGCACTTCTGCAATTAGATGCTGATCAGGGGGAGCAAAGATTGGCAGGAGGAAACCCATGACTACTTCTGCACAGATAAACCACACATTTTTTTTACTGTCAGTGCCACAATCTCCTTTCCAGCAGTATAATTCTTCGCTGCTTTTGAAAGTCTGTGTGTTTTTCAGTGAGTTTTGTCTTTCCAGTTCCTGGTTGGCACTTTGCAGTTAAGCAATATTCCCAGGGGACAAATTTTAAGGGGGTTTATGAGAGGAGAAATAGAGATGTCTGAAAGTTGACAGGATCCTGGCACATATGAAATTAAAATATTCTCTTTTTGTGATGGAGCTCTTGTCAATGCAAGACTGACATCCAAGCATAACCTGGAAATTGAGACCTCATTAGCTCTTCTCTGACTACGTGTGTTGGGGTACATCTCTTTCAAATGCAGACATTCATTGGTGTGGCTGTAGTGTGTGCCTGTGTGCAATTTCTGTGTGCAATTGGCAGGTTCATCAATGGGTCCATCTCTCGGTGCCTATACATAGGACTACAGCTACCGTTGTAGTGTCATTATTGCTTCACCAAGGAACACTTTTCCCATTGTTTTACACTTTACTGCTTGAATTCCATCTCAAAAATAATCACATTTTGTCTCTGAGCACCTTCAAGAAAGAAGTGAGTTTTGTGCATTTTAATGAGGGCAAGTCTCCAGCCTCTTTGTCATGGGATAATTGTTGTTTAAATGTTCCATTTTACAATTTAGATTTGTTTATTTTTATGCCACCTTTTTATCTGGACCCAGGAAGGGACCGGGGAAAAGCAAGCTGCAGGACAGAAAAGAGAGAGCAGTCAATGACATTTCTCAGGGTAATAAAGGAAAATAAGCTGGATATCATCTCATAGAATCATATAATAGAATGGTTTGGGTTGGAAGGGATCTTAAAGATCATCTAATTCCAACACTGCTGCCATGGGCAGGGACACCTTCCACTAGACCAGGTTGCTCAAAGCTTCCCTGAAACTGATGAAGGAGTAGAAAATTAATTAAGGTTCCTCGTGTGAAAAGTGTCATCACACTGAGAGTGTCACATATGCCTTGTAGGAGACAAGATGCTTTCATTCCACCCCAAACTTTTTCAGGTGGTTTGTGACTTTCTCCTCTGGACTTGTTGGCTCACCTCTATCTTGAGCTTCCTCAGCTGCTGACCATCTTGTCACACTGTTGAGTGCTAAGCAGTTCTATCACATGCCCTTTAGTAAAAGAGGGTTCCTTCTCTCAGGGATTTACCATCTTAACTCAGCAAAAGCTGAGATGAGAAAGAGGCACAGGGGTACACTGTAGTGTCAGCCGTCAGGTCAGCAATGCAGCCGGGCACACAGTTCAGGTCTCATGTCCCCTCCTGTGCTGTTTCCACAGGGCAACAAGGTCACCGATAAAAATAATTTGGAAAATTAAGCTGTTAAATATAAATGTGACCTGTCTTTAACAGCAGTGGAAAGCTGGGGAGCAGGTCATGTCCGAGAGGGCTGTGTACAGCTATGTTTGGAAATAAATTGTTTCTCTGGGAAGAGAAACAAAATCCCATACAAGCACACAAAAAACCTGCTGGCTTGTCTTTTCATGCAGACTGTGCTTTATGCAAATAAAACTTAAAAAAAAAAAAAAGCAAATCACCTCAGAGAGACTGAGCAACTAACGCAAATTGAATATAAAAACCCATATGAGTTCTTTGTTTTCCTGGAAGTTAGCAAAGGTCATTGACTCCTTTGAAGATTAATTCCCTTTTAAAAAATCTCACTTCTCCCAGATGCCATCAGATTGTTTCTTCCAATGACCACAGATATAATCTGAAAGCCAAATGCTGTATTTGTGCATCTGTCAGAGCTGAAAATCACTGCCTAGCATCGTGCTTCTGAAGCATAGATGCATCCTTGCAACATGTACTTGCGTGTTCTTTGTACTCACTGCTAGTGTTTAATCGTGTTGGCTCCTATCCTGTTATCTTTGCTAAGAATAGCTTTGAGTCACCAGTGGCAAGCCCAATTCAATTTCTGAGCCAAATGTATCTTTTTCAAGTCTGGGTGGAAACTAGAGGATACTTCTTGTTCCCTCTCAAATAACTCAGTATAATCCTACCACTCTTTCCCTTGCACCATCTTTTTTGATTAAGTGGCTCATTTGGCTGCAGGTTTCCTTGTGTTGCAGAAGGAGTCCTTTTATGTGTACAGCAAAGTGATGGTGTCTAGATACCAGGAAGCAATGCAATCCACCCTCTGTTCACCTGCCTCCTTTCTCTGAGTAGGCAAACTGCACCTCACTCTTTCACAGAACTTGGATGAATAGCGGTTGCAAGGACAGAGTGTATCTGAGGGTTAAAAGTACAACCCCCCTAAATCAGGTGTGTTTCTTTTTCTGGTGACTTTTGTTCCCTTTGAGTTCACTGATTTTCAAGGTTTTCTGCATAGCTCAGAAGGCTGATTGCATTTGAGATTCTTATGCGATCACATGAGTCCAGAAGCTGGCATTTTAAGAAAGACAACAAATATCATGTGAGTCATAAGATCTGGGATATGGAGTTGTCTTAAATCTCTTCCCAGTGAAATCAATATAAATTTCCATATGAACAGAGATAAGCTACTGCTAAGAACTTTGTGGTTCTTAAGGGTGTATAAGATACCAGATTATGCAGCTTGTTTCATCCTGCATTGTTGTTTACAGGGTAAGTAAATTCTGGTCCTGGTCTGGTCTTGCTAATGTTAAATTTCTACAGTTAGCCTTTTCCTCACTCAATGACAGGAAAGGATTCCTGTGAAGCAAAATCAAAGGCCATAAGAATAGAAAGGTCTGTATGGCAAAACCCCCCACCATCCACTCAAAAGAGCTTGAAGCAGGAGATTCATCCTACCTCCATCCATGGGTGTGCTCCAGTGGAGAGCCACCTCTTTGTTAAATGCTGCATCTCCTATTTTAACCTGAGTACGTCCAGCTTCAGCAATCTCAGCCTCAATTTGAAGCACTTTACAAAGGCTTGGCGTATTCATAAGTCCCACAAGTTCAGCCCACAAAGATTAAAACATCTAAATGTGCCAGTCACTTTGAAATATTAGGCCAATTTATACTGACTGTATAAGTAGCTTAACAATAAAATGAGGGAGTGTTTGCTCACTTTGTTTCTGTACTTAGAATCATAGAATCATGGAATAGTTAGGGATAGAAAGGACCTTAAGATCATTAAGTTCCAATCCCCCTGCCATGGGCAGGGACATCTCATCCTAAACTTCTAAACACACTAAATTCTTGCAGAATTTAGTTCTTCTTGGCTGTGACTTTTAAAAATAAATCCATCACCCCTGTAAATTTTATTAATTCTGTGTCCTTAACTGTGTTCTGTAGCTTTTTCTCACTTTTAGCTATCAGGCCGATGATGTGACCTGCATATTTGACATAACATCAATGAAGAAATAATGAATTGAGACCTTCTTTAGTGATAAAGCCCATTTTTTAGGATGGACAATTGGAATGTGTCAGCTCTGATTGCTACAACAGGCGGTAGCAGGTGCTTTGTCATCTCTAACTTTTATTTTCAGTAACATTCCCTTTTGCCTTATGGGATCGTTTGTCTTCTGTTGGTAAATTCCCATCTGCACCCAAAATGAGTTTTCAGTGCTGTATCGATGGATGGATATAGTCAGTCTCTGTCCATTCAGTCTTCATCTCTGTCACCTCCCATGTTTTTTTGTGTCACAAATTAAAGAAGGGTTCTGTTTACAAAAATGCTTCTGTTGTCATTCTTATGCATGTCAACTTATCAATATGTTTTGCTTCTAGAATGATGTTACGTTTGCAGAAAGAGAGAGCATTTTCATCAGAGCGAGGAAAGTGTTCATAAATAACCTCTCAATTTCTAGAGAGTTGTGGGACCAAATTGATCATGTTAGCAATTCAGTACACTGTAAGTACTTAAAAAAAAGATACATTTAAAAATGTTTTGATGCCAAATCAGTTGGATTTCCCTGATATTAAGAAGTCAGGATTTCAAAGTTTTTTAAATTAAACTTATGTAGCATCATTATGTCTGATTCTTCAGACATAAAAACAATCCTAATAAGCTTCTTGGATACTTTTGGTCCTTCAGTCCAAATCCATATAGAATCTTACAGTATAATAGAGCTTTTCATTATACTGAGCTTACTGTGAGGAAACCAAATATCTTTTCATGTCTTTTTAGGAAGAAAGAGACCATAGGAGTATTTAGCAGGGAATAAGCCTTGTGCACTCAAATGATTGTGGAAGGACGCAAGTGCTGGAGGGTTTGTGGCACAGTTCCAGGATTGGGCATGACTATATAGCTGTCCATGGAGGAGACTGAGTCATCCCTGCCTGAGGGTAGGGTTGTTCCAATCCTGCTAAATCTTGCCTGTATAACCTTACAAAATAGCTTTCAGCTTAAAGGTACTACATAGCCAAGCTGAAATACAAGAAAGGAGGATATGGCAAAAGAAAAACACATAATCTCTATTTGCCCTGGTAAAGCACAGTAATCTCACTTTTAGGCCACAAGCACATGCCACAAGCAAATGACATTTCTGTGTACCACAGCAGATTTTCCTTTTGCTGAGTTTTATCACTTTCAGAAAAGTTTGTTTTCCTTGAGCCTTTTAAATGTCGTGTTTTAACAGCATTACTGTAGACAGCGCTACTAGTCACAGAACTTTAGAGCTGCATGTGTATGTACTCTTATCTCTGTGCCACACGCACAAATGCTACATCCACAGGCTAAATGCAGCCACTGTCAAGACTAATTCCCCAAAATGTTTTCAAGTGCTTTGGTTTTATCCTGGGCAAGTATCCTCCATGAATTCTGCTCCCCTAACACCATTATGCAGCTCCTCCTTCCATGGGTCCAATCCAGATTACCATTTTCATTCACCTGCTTTTCTAATGTACAAAACTTCAGAGTTATTTTTTCTAATCATTTGATAGTGGACCGTAGAAAGAGTAATTTCTTCCCTTTGGTATCTGGTTACTAACTCTCTAATAGCTACGAGGTGCTGTGATATTAAGTGACTGTTCTTTAGGATGTTTAATTATCCCCCAAAAGGCCCCAAAGTGCTACTAATGGATCCTCTGGCTCATGATACTCATTACTATTAGCATCCTTTGCTTCTGGTTCTTATTCCAGTAACATCAGAAAATGGCACAGGTCCTGCAAACACAGGAATTTTTTTGCAACATGATCTCATCCTTTCTCTGCTCCTAATTGAGAATACTTTTGTAGTTCACTGATCTCAAGTTCTTCTAAATAGATCTCTTCTGAGGCTTGCTTTTCAGTGTGATGAAACTGTTTGCCTTCAGTTTGTGTCAAGGGAAACTGAGTTACTGTTTCAAAGCTGTCCCCCCGTGCCTGTTTCAGGTAGCTTGAGTATCCCAGTCCTACACACACTGATGCCCTGCCTTCTCTGCAGTGAGGGTCCAAATCCCTGACAGTGGTATACCACTGATAAAGACTCCACCCCTTGGAGCAACTCAGCCTCTTACACAAGCATGTCGTTTGGCCTCATAGGGAAATACAGTGAAAAGTCTGATTTTAATGGCAGCAGAAGGGAGTCAGGGAAAGTCAGTCACAAAGAGCAAGTACCTTTTATGAGCAACCTTGGCAAAGACGGTTAGTTGTCTTGAAGCTGTTTAATTTTTGTTTAATTTTTACATCTGTATGGATTTTAATTGCTGTAGCTTGAAGTACATCTATTCTGATTCCTGGTTACACAGTGTGTCTGGTGAAAAATGGGAATGATAACTTCCTAGGGAAGGGCCAGTGCTTCAGACCAACTGCTCTGTTAATGTCTTGGCTGCCAGATGTATTTCAGAGCTGCACTGCTGCGTTTTATAAGCCATGGAATACAGTTTGTAAGAGCAATCATCTTCCCAAATTGGTCATTACCAAAGTTAATGACCTGTTTATTAGAACATCAACCTTGGCTTTGCCTCATGCTGTTAATTAACAAATCTGTCATTAACTGCTGGTAGCCATGAATTTGTGCATGTGTGTGTTTGCGAAGAAGAGGATAAGGATGCTTCATTAGGTATGGCATATCTAAGAAAGTATCCCTGCGTATTGTTAAGACCCGATTCTTACATAGTTCTCACAGACTTCACTGTTCACACATTGTCCATGAATTTGTCAAATCCCTTTTGGCACCTCCTTTGTTATCTGTTTTAATCTAGTTCTGCACCAGTTTCCACAGGTGCTCCCTAGTTCTCATATACTGATATATTCTTAGTGAATGGCAGCTTTGCACTGACTTTATCCCTGTCATAGGTGTGATTTGTGGTCTCTATGTATTGGGAAACGCACTTAGAACGAAGAGTTAACCTCAGAGCAAAGAAATTGTCTATGATCAAAACTCTCCCTGCAATAAAATTGTCTGTTTTGCAAAAGGCACCCATAACTAATTAGCTATTTGTTATTTTCAAGAAAAATGCAATCTGTAATAGCAAGGTCTGGTATAACATCTGTCTCCTTAGAGAGAGGTTTGAAAACAATAATTCAGGTGAGAATTACAGGTTTTAACCGCCTTTGTTGAGATGAATGTATTTTGCCACTCCTCTCAGCCTCTAGTGCTAATTACACTGTCATAAAATGCCTTGAATTAATGAGGTTTCAAAACACACATATCCATTTTGGGCCCCTCCTTGGTTCCACTATGAGGTATTCCTTTTCAAATGAGACCTGTTTATATAACTGTGCAGGTGAAGACCCCAGTCAAAGGTGACTTAAATACCAAAAGGCCCTTTGGGTAATGGCCAGCATGAACAGATACAAGAACAAAAACTTTCTAAAGCATTTACAGTCCAGGGTCAACCCCCTGTGAGGTGACTGAATTGACCTCATGATTATTTGCCCAACAAGCAAATCCCATACCTTGGTTCCTATCCATGCATTTCTCTACCTGTCTTGGCATCCATCCCACATGGCACTGATCCAGTTCACCTTAGTGACCCACCAAGAAAATAGCTGTATTTTCCACTGTTGGTTTTAGTTAAGCAGCACTGACTGGAGGAGGGTCTAGCGAACACCCAACATGGTTGGAGAGGATGGAGCAAGTGTGGGTGAGCACATGGCATAGGAAGGAGGTTGAAGTGGGACCTGGTGGTGGTGGGGAAGCACTGGGGTAGATTGAGCCAGCCTGTAGCACAGCTCCCTGTAACGACGAACTCTCAGGCAAAACAATGAACTCAGGAAATAAAAAACTACTTCGGCAGTTACCTGGTTTTAAATCTGAGGGAATTCTGTTTTCACTCTAACAGGGCTACTTACGTAACTCAGAGCTGGTTTTCTGTATGCGCTAAGGCAGTTTGGTAACCAAATGTTTCTCAATTCCCATGAAAATTAAGTGCTTCTGAGCACAATTAAAAAATCGTACCTCAGAGCTGTGTTAGCTGAGGGTGCAGATAACCTTTCCGAGGTCACAGAGAAAGGCCGGAGTTAAACCTTCCCCAGTGCTGCTCTGAGCAGGGCATCCCACCACTCTAGCACAGGTGAAGGGAGGTTACACTGAGGTTACAACATAGGTTGCTGCTATTTACAGACTCTGTAGAGATTGTTAGCACCTGATCTATAACATTTTTTAAAGACAATCACTGAGCAGTCCTATTTCTTCATTAGGTGTTTTCACCTTGTTTACTGAATAAGTCATGAGGAAAACTGTAAATAGCAGCTGCCCCACACCAATCCTCTCCCCACAATATACACACTCTCCTTTTCTTCTTTTTCCTGGGGCTTTGCAGTTTTACAATAGTTTGTCTAAATTTCATCAGTAGACAAAGAGGGGAGAAGAGGAATGGACTGCTGAGACCAGGGTGTTTCATCCTACATGGAAAGATATTAGGCAAAATAAAATGTGAAGTTTATGAGTCACTCAGACAAAACCTTGATCCCAGAGCTCACTCAACTGGCAAAAGACAAGCCCTCTGCTCTCCATCAACTTAAGCCCAGTCTTATATCACATCTAGAAAGACAAAACAAATGGGTATTTCAGAAGAGGTGCTTTAAAGCTATTTTACCTTTGTAATGCACCAGTGGAAAAAAAACATTTTCTAGATAAAAAAAAAAAGTAAAATCGGAAACACCCTATTCACCATGTCATCAAAGAAGGAATGCAATGTAATGAAATACTCGAATTTAGGAAGGGAAGTCCAGTTTTAGGGTAAAGAATTTTAAAACACATATTTTGTGACTTTGGGTGGCAGATATCTTGGCAAGTATGAACTCAGAGCTTCTGTGCAGGCTCCAGATTGCTCCATTACTTGATCAGAGCTCCAGTACCCTTGGAGCTCTAGCACAACACCTTGTATAAGCAGCTAAACTAGAGAAGCCATCAAAAAAATCCAGCAGCTTTGAGTGGCCACTGGAGCCTTCATATAAATGGGAGGAATATAAATGGCAAGTAAGCAAATGATTCTTCTGCTGGTGGTAAAAACCCTACTCGTCACACTCAGTGTTTAATGTGTTGATGATAATCAGGCTGCTTACTAAACACTCTTAGAACAAGAAGAGGGGCAGAATGGAGCTGGAAGCGTCGTGTTTTCAGTAAATGCTTCCTTTAAAACAGCCATCTCCTTACCAGCTAAAGACCCTCTCATCTTAAGTGTGTCTGGCATTGTCAACAAAATCTGTGTCTTTTCACTTGATTGATCATGGACTTTAAAGTAGCGTTTATTTCTCTGATAAATGAGATATCATATGCATTCATCTATTACAGAAATGCTGTAGATATTTAATCACTGCTCATTACAGCTCTTAAGGGTACGTGTGAATATTCCCTAAGTTGACCGAACAAAAACTCCACGTGGAAGGCTAACAGTATCTTTAAAATCAGTGACATTGCAGAATAGGTCAGCCGCCGCCTGTTAGGTTTGGCACTTGCACCACAGGCCCTCTTGTGAGACCCCTTATCCAGTAACAATGGGCCAAGGCTACATACAGTGGGAAGTGGAACAGTTGTGCTGCAATCTGAGGATCTATCCCTGCTGGAGATGTTGGTACTGTCAGCTGAGAAAGCGCTCTGCTTTGTCAATGCAAAGTAAAACCCAAGGCTAATGTGTCAAATACACAGAGGATCCCATGGGCAAACTGCCACTGGACCTCGTCAGTCATCAGTACTAGTGATCATTTTATGCCTCCCTTCACCCTTCCTAGCAGTGGGTGAGGGTGGGCCTGTTCTATAGTGATGATAAATGTTTACTTTAGGAGAGATGATCGTCATTCTTCTAGTTTGCTAGCCCCAGCCCATGTGTCTGCACTGTTTTCTTTCAAAGGGCTGTCTTTAAAAGTGACAGCGTAAGATCAACTCTGACTTGCTGAGCTGTTGGGAAAGATCAGAATGAAATCGTTTATTTCTGCCAGAAGTGGCCACATCAGATACACTGAAATCTCTCACCTGCATGTGTACAGCTCCCTGGGAAGTCACGGACCTCACACCTCACTAACTGACGCTGTTCATCTTGATATATTACCTCCTGCTGAATCTCTCTCTATTTCAAAGCCTTTGGGGAAAAGCATAGATAAATGGTGAAAGATTTGATTTGTTTACCTATGCAGTTCACTCACTGGTTTGTAACAATGCCTGCAGGGTGTCTGGAGCCAGGTTAGGCTCTGTTCACCCAGAAGAGTCTTGGAGGGACCAGTAGAAATGACCAAACATGTTTCCTAAGAGATTTTTCCTATGATCAGAGGGGCTTGGCTTGCAGAGTCTGTTCAAGATGTGGCAATAATTACTGCAATAGAAACAGAAGCTACAACACAAAGCATTCAGGAGAGCATTCTAGGAGACTAATTTTCAAAAGGAAAGACTCTTGTTTTGCCTGCTTATCTGGATTTCTGAGCAGGACTAGCACAGTATGTGTGGGTAGCAAGGCTTTCTAGAGTGTAAGTAAGGGACTTTTATTTTTAGCAATGTGTTTCTGAGTTGTAACAAGGACGAAAACTCTCTGATTCTGAAACTAAGGTGTTCAGGTTTTGATTTGGAATCGTCTCAGCAGAAGGAATAAAAAGGTCCCATTGCTTAAAAAACAATGACACTTTCCTTCTTCCCCATGTTTCCAACAAAGACTGTTGAAATTTATGGGTTTAGACATAGGCAAGTAAGTGGTTGAAGAGGGCAGAAGGTTATGGAAACAAGAAGATGGTGATACTGGGACAAATGGGACATTTGAGACAAGTCCTCTTATAAATGACCAGAGGCTTTTTTTCTTCTGGTTTTCTCTGTCAGCAGCAGTAATCCTTCCACCAGTGAAATATGGAAGGGCAGGGATTTAAGGTTACAGCTGCTTCTCAGGAGAGCCTAGTACAGGCAGTTCAGTTCTTGATCAAGTGAAGGATTTCGGATAATCTTTAATTTGACATTAATGGATAGTCGCATCTTCAAATAAGAGCAGTTTGCTTAAGTCTGCCTCGCAATATGGTCTGAAAGTGCCAAAAGTCCTTTGTTTGACCTTGCTAAAAATTCAGATGCATGTTTTTGTAGGGAGCCCTTTCATAGAGCAGTGGGGGCACTTGGAAATCATGAAAGAACAAAGAAGATTTTGGTTTCATTGCAGATGAAGCCAGAGGAGCAATGCACAGAGCTACAAGGAAGAAGAAACAATGCAGGCGGCTCTGCTGGCTGATGGTGCACTGAAAGCCCCAAAGACTTGGATTTGTTTGAAGGCTGCTAGGGGATATGAACACATACTTAAAAGGAGCTGCCTTTCAAAGAAAAAAACAAAAACAAGCCAGCCTTGTGAAAGGAAGGAATAAAAGCATGATGTATTCTGACAGTGCAATTAGAAAGCAGACATGTATAAAAGCCAGTGAGCAAACTGTGTAAGTCAAGAAATATGATGTGCCCCGTATTCTTTTAATAGTTTATTACTTAGAAGATTACACAATATTTGACACTGATGCTTGAAAAGCCTCCTGCCATTTAACAGCGCTATAATCTGTTGGCGCACCACACTGACACTACAGCCCAGAATTTGTAGGGGAATATTTTATTTCCCTCCAGTCTGTCTGTCATTTTGCTTAAATAAAGAGAAGAAACTGCAACTTCTCTCCACCCTCTTTTCCCTGATTACATGCCCCTGGCCCTGATTGCTACTCCCCAAGAGCCTTCCTCCTGCCTGGGTTTTCCTTGCAGTAAGTCCTTCTGGGTGCTGCTCAGAGACTGCAGAGGGGAAAGCAAGAATACACAGAAAATTGCAGCACGGACAGTAAAACAGTAGTAGTGGAGGAACATTTACTGTTTTACACAGGGGAAAAGGCTATGCTTCAGCAGATAGTGGGGGCCTTATAGGCAGGGGAAAACCTCTTCTGTTTGAGATTAGGGGTCCAGTTGAAGGGTGTCTAGGGGAAGTAATGTTTCAAGCAGCAGGATGACCTGGCAGCATTTGGAGTTGGCAGAAGGGATAGCTCCAGCAAAAGATGAACTCCCTAGGAAAGCGGGAGAGCCTAAATCTTAGAAGTGATACCTAGCAAATGTCCAAGGTCTGGACGTGGCTTAGGCTGAGGAGAAAGGTGCATTCAAAAACAAGCATAAAATGAAATAAAGAGCTTAGTGTCATTTGTTAGATACCTGAATGCAGAACTAATGGGAATCCTGGCACAGCACATGTGTTTTTTCCACCATAACAGCGCTGTAAGCAAACTCTGACAGTGTATTTCTTTAATATTTCTCTTCTTCAATAGTTATAGTAGTAGCTGTTGGAATTAATTGTGATTAATTTAATTATAGGTGTAAACCAGGTCCTTTTCAAAGCGAATTACAGTTTTTCTTTCAGTAATACGTGGTGGTTAAGCATTGGTAATTAAGGGTTTGAATAAGGGCTTGACAGTGTGTTTTCCTATAATTGAAATTCCACTGCAAACCCCATAATGTTTGCAATCCACCACACAGCCATAAGCTTTCTCTGTTTTCTTTGGTTTCAATATAGATATAAGGTAGTATACCATGAAGAGCTCTTTTTACCAACCTAGTACGTAATACCTAAGATGTCTAATAATTCATTTAACATGGTTGTCTGTCTAGTTTTGAAGGGAGATGATGTTGCTGTGAATTTGAAACTCAGGTGGCAGTCCCATTTGTGTGGGAAGGACAGAAGACTTGCATTTAGCTTAAAGTCTCTGACTCTGACCCTCTGATGGGGAAGAGCCTCTTGAAGGCTGCAGAGAAGACTTTTGTTAGAGAAACCCAATTATTTCACATAAGATATGGATTTGTGCACCTCTGAGATCTCTGGCCAATAATGTGGTCTCAGGAACACTTGTCCTTCTGACCAGGCTGTAGGTACACTCAGCCATCTGGATGGATATTTGTGGCTTTTAAATTCAGTGGGAAGACTGGTTAACAGTAGGTTAACCAGCTGTTTAAGGAGAGGTTTAAGGAGACATTAGTTGCTCAGCATAAAATTACCTACCATTTCTGTGTGTCTCCCATTGCAGGTTTAAGGGTAACCCTCCATGCTAGATTCAGGCCCTACTTACAACAAATTTTGCACAGGCTGCAACAAGGAGAAAAAGGCCCTTTCTGTTGCACTCAGCAACAGGAGCTGGGTATTAGTAAGAGCTTCATTCCCAGCAGGGCTGCTTCCATGCAACAACTGGATAAACACCCCAGCTCCATAAACCAAAAACTAGGGAAGGTTTACACACCATACTCTGTTGGCTTCGTACCAGGCCAAGAAATCTGTTGTCTGAAAATACACATCCATTCCCTGCTATGGGATAAAATGACACCACTGCAAATGAGTGAACAAGGAGAAAGGATGCAGTTCAGTTCCCCACAACGATGGTGCACCTAGGCACAGATCCAAAGGTGCTGCACAGTCATAGAGGGGGCAACAAACACTGGTCCTTTCTCATGCCTTCTCCAAGATTTCCCTTCAATCATAGAGGGAGGAAAAGTTTTCACATTGAATTTGCAATATTTTGTCAGGTTGTCACAACCTTAACATTATTTAAATGCAATTTTTTAGTCTATGAATTTGAATTATCCATGGATTCAATTCATTACCAGCTCATGCCTAGTAGCCGGTTTCTAAATTATGCTGCTGCTGACTTGAATTATTATAAATAAGACTGTGCCAAATGTCAATTGATTATTCAGGAGTAATCAATAGAGAGAGAGAAAAGACAGCTTTGGTTGACTAGCAGCAAATGATTTTTATTCCATAGTCCTGGAATTTAGAGTAAGGCAGTAAGGCAGGCTGCATGCTAGTCCCTGAACAAACAGGCACAAAAGCAAAGCGACTCTGGCCTCCTTACAAACAAGAAGCACTAAGTCTGCAGTCTGTTCTCTGCTAGTGGAGCCACAAGCACAATTGTCCCTGGAAAAGGCTTGCACCGGGTAAACCTCCAGATTGTGTCACTGACTTGTTCTTAGGGTAGTTACTGTCACTGGCAAAGCAATCTTGAGAGCAAATAAGTTTGTATGCTTTCCCGAAGGTGCCACCACCTTGGCTGAAGGGCTTGGATAGAAAAGGCAAGGAAAAGTATGTTAACATAATTCAAAGGGAAGCTTTGCTGCCGGACTTTGCTCTTCTTCGCAAAAGGCTTTCCCGCTGCCCACACTCAGCAGGCTGTTCTTTTGAAACCTGTCCTTTTTTCACCCTCCTCAACATGAAATTCTGAATACAAAGGGGAAAATGAATGTACATATACTTTGCATGACTGGGAGGAAGGCTGTATTGGTTGTAGTGCCTTTTTTTGCTTGCATGCAGTTGCAAAGGGGACAGGTACATGTGACCTAAGTGTACCAGTCACAGTCCTGTGTCTCGGTGTAAGAGATTCATTTGTCAGTGCTTGAAATGAAGATGGAGGGTTTACAGCCAAGGACTGAGGTCTGGAAGCAGGTTCCACTCTGTTCCTGAGGGTATGTGTGGTTGCCTCTAGCACAGGCCTTTGTGAGTATTCCAAATGCAATATCAAAATTCAACAAAGAAATCCACCAGGACCCTCAGAAATGCTTGAGGTAATAACCAAAACCAAGGGAGATGAAAGAGAATGGTCCTATGAATTGTTCTTTGCTGGAAAGAGCTGTGTTGTGCTCAACATGCCTCTTCAGTCACGCAGCATTGAGAGAAGAGCAACAAACCTCTCCCAGGGACATTCCTAGAGCTGAATTTCCAGGATTATTCCTAATGCATAAATTAAAATTCACCCTTCACATAACTTCATGAGCTTTATTACAATCACAAAGGAAAATCATGCTATTGCTGTGACAGGAACAGATCTGTGGTCTTGCCAGCTCTTACACCCTCATGGTATGTGCACTGTTCTGAAAGCCTGCTGGGGTCCTGCAACTGCAGGGTTTCCTGTAATTGCAGAGGAATCCAGCACTCAGAAGAAGGTAATAAATAAAATACATGTTTCTAGACACTGCAGCTGCAACGTAAAACTTTGAAAGTATGAGCCTAAAAGGCAAATTTAAGAGAATTCTTGATGAACTCTTACATAAAGAAGACATTCAGCCAGGGTAGTTCTTTAAAAATGAAGACTTCTTGCTGGGAAACACTAGAGGGTTTTTAGCAGGGAAACATGAAAATCATGGTCTGAAGAAGCACTGCTCAGACAGAGATTTTTAACTCGTCTCAGATCATATCATTGCCATGTAGTTACAGTCAAAGTCAGCTTTGTGGGTTTTGCCTTGAAGGGCTGGTTTAGAAGCTTTCAGCATGGGTTTGTTTCAGGTTTCCAGGTGTGGTAATGTTTGTAGGGGCTGTAAAATCACAGCTGCCAGTCTGACTCCCAGAAGGCTCCAGCTGTGCAATGCAGGGTGTTTGCACCTAAGGAAGAGGGGAGCTGTGGGAGTGGTATAGCTGCTGTGAGGAGCTGGAGGGGAAGGATACTGGATGAGTGATTTGCCTATACAAGCATGACATGGATGTTCCTGGAACTCTTTGAAGTGAAACAGGTATGTGCTTCTTGGGGGTGTATATCACTTGCTGGCTGTGTTAAAAGGGAGTTGGGCCTTCTTTATATTATCTGGAAAGACTACATTTTGCTGCATTTGAAATGAGGCTTCGGCAACTGCCACTGGAGCTTATCTTGCCCTTCCTTTTTCCCACAGTGGGATGTTTGAGGATGGCTCTGCAAAATAAGTCTGGAGTGGATCTCAGTGCTGTGAGAGGTGCCCATGGTATGTGGGGCATAGGGAGATGCTTAGCTGAGATGGGGATGAGGAGGCTGATGAGCTTCTGTGGGGTTGTTTTCAGCTCCTGTGCTCAGAGTCCCTGTGCAGTGGGTACGTGGAGCTGCTCCCGTCTGTGCCATCAGTGTCACTTTTATCCATGTGAGCTAGCTGGGTAGACCCCCTCCTCTTTTCTGGCAACCCTTGTGTGCCACCATAGCTTTAGGCTTTACTCCAAAGTGTGAGCACATACACAAGCAAAAGGTCCAGCATCCAGAGCAAACCTGTGGCATTTGGCATGGCCTGGCTGAAATGTCATCAGAAAAGTGCTGTTCTCTTTATCCCAGGCTGACCTGAGCCACCTCCTGGCCTTGGTCACTTTTGTATTTTCATAAGCTTTTGAATTCTAATGTGGGTTCCAGTATATGTTCCAAGAGCTGTGATTGTGGAATGGGTCCTATGCAAATGCTAATGAGTGCATTAACAGTTAGCCTGACAATAAGCCATTATACAAACAAGGAACCCACAGCAGTGAGATGTTTGTCATGCTGAACTCACACTCGATGGAGGGAGATTTGTTTTCTTTATGTGTTGTTATTACTTAGACATGTGAAAAGTAGTAAACATTCTTGGGAAAAGGCTGACTGCTACAGAATGTCTTTGGGTGTATTGACAGCATTTCCTGTGTGGCTGCAGGTCAGCTTTTGGATATGTGGTAGGTACTTACCGCAGTAAAGCTCTTGTCCTTAGCTCAGGGAATCAATTAATACTAGAATGACTCTTTGAACTTCATATGCTGTGTTAAGCACTGGGAAAAGATGACGGTGGATGCAACTTTTCTTGTGGCTGCTCCCTGAACTCTTACTACCACAGTCTGAAACTCAGGGCTATGGACAGTGCTTTCTCCATGTCGCGTGCAGCTTATGGCCAGCTCTGCATGTCTGATTGCTTGTGAAGAACGTGCCTGTCAAAAAAAGCTAAGGCAGCTCTTTTGAACAAGGTCAGGGTACTTGCACTTCATGCTCCTGTAGGTGCTTAAGCACAGATTTGAAGTGGTGGAAAAAGCTCTTCTTAGCATTTAAATAAATATACAGACTGGAATGTTTAACAGAGAAAACCCTGGCAAGATGGTGACAGTGAGAATGGCAGACAAACCGTTGCAGAGGGCTGCAGGTTCTCTCCAGGCTATCAGCAGATACAAGTATCAGCATTTTGGGCGCAAGAATATATTGCCTTTAATTTCTTTTTCTTGTAAAGTTTTAACTGAAAGGGAAAGAGCAATGTTCCTCTTATCTATATGGTCAAAAAATGAACCCCTTCTTGTCCTGGTTACCTCTGCATATAAAGTGTTTATGTGATAGTTGAATAGGATGCGCTTTCAGACTGACTTGCCAACTAATATCTTGCGCTAGACATTTAAAAGCCACCGAAGTGACAAAATGTTGCAGATATGTTGTACATATGCGTACATGTGCTACAAAGGCTGCTAATATCAGAGTAGTTCAATCTGTGAAATATGTTGGCATAGCAATGCTTAGCATTATTCTAAGAGACTAATTTCTGTAGCGCTGTCACTCCAGAAACTTTCTATGCGCTAGATAGTTTTTAAAAAGAAGAATTAATTGCCTGGCTTAAAATGTAGTGGAATAACTCAACAGATCCAAGCTTTTAAATGTGACATAAATCAATGCGGGCCCTAACTTGGGATTTTCTGCAAACAAGAAACGATCGATGCACTTGGAAGGGTTGTTTTCAAACAGCACCTTACTTCAAACTCTTGGAACAGCATCCATGGCAAAACTAGGCTTTTGGGGTGTTTTTATGTTTATTTCTTGTCTTGCTCTTTCTACCACGCTTTCACTGAAGGTTTGTGGTATGGCTGTTTCCTCAGTGGTTCCCCAAGTGATTATTCTGTTTTGATGCAGGGGGTTGTGGAGGGTCAGCTTAAAGCAGCAAATTCTGACCAAATTAGTTCTTACTTTTTGGGGGAAAAACTCTTTGTTCTGTGCTTGCCAGTCCTGCAGTGGGAGCCACGGTTTCATTTCACATGTGTTAGCTGGCTGGATATGGTGCTGGAGCCTTCTGCAACCAGGGTGAAAGGGCTTCCCAGGCCGTTCCTGGATTCCGCACCACTAGCAATGCAAGTTTGCATCTCTGCAGCACAGTCTAGTCAGAGCATATGGAGGCCTGAGGCAAAGCTTCCCCAAGTGGTTGTCTGAATATTAACTGGCCACTGTGCTGGTTTTCCGCCTTTTCCTTGGGTTTGTAGTGAATGCAGGAGCATTGGAAATTCAAGCACCCATTCTCTGCTTTGAGCAGCACAGACAAATCCTATATTCAGGAGATAAAATTAAATCTGTGCCATCGTGGCTGGGCAGTGATAATGGTGAATCTAGCTCATCATCCCTCCTGTGCAGTCTGATGGAGTTTACATGCATTACCATATCAGGGAGCTGGGCTGCTCAGCAATACTGCAATTTGTAAATGGCTTCATTTAGATGTCACCAGTGAACTAATTTATGGAAGCTGTAATTAGTGATGATGGGTCTGCAGGTGGAAAGCAATAAGTGGTGACATTACTTAGTGACTTCATGAAGGATTTTGAGTGTCCAGCAGCTGGCTGCTGTATGTAAGAGAAGAATGACAACAAGTGAGGGAAACCAAGCCAAAACCAAACCAACAAACAAAAATCCCACCCCCTACAACAAAACACCAAACAACAACAAAGCACAAAAAAAAAAAAAGGAAATATATCTGGAAGATGGATGGAAAATGAAAATCTGAGGGATAGCTAACCTGATTTTAGGTTATTTTCCAAGCACAGCGCAGGCATGACGTAGCCATGTGCATGCTGCCACAAATGTACTGAATCAAATAACATTCTCAGTGATGCCCATGTTTGTTATTTCCTCGAGTATGCCAGCTGATCTCCAGGAAAGGGGGCTCTATGGGAAGGTATGTGGCCTAAGCACACCTTGCCAGACTGATCTAAAATGTCTCAGGGGTTACAGCCCAGCCTCTGAGCACCCTTAACCAAGAAATTATGTGCATGAAGTAAGGAACAGAGGTAAGCCTGGCTTTAAAAGCAGGGCTTAAAATGATTGCTTGCTCAACAGGTTGTAGTTTTCGTTCCCCCAGGTGCCTGCCCTCTCATCCCTGTAGCTCTGTGGCTGGTTTCATTGCTGCATGGTGTTTCCTGGAAAAGTAAAGGAAAATACTTAGCTGTGATGAAAAATGGAGGAGTGTGTGTGAGTACACTGCTGTGCTGGGTGACCCTCACTGGAGGGCATATTCAAAGGGACATACTTCCTTGCATGTGGGTGCTGACTTAGATTCCTGCAGAGATGACACATCATGGTTGTTGCACAGTTTGCTTTAACAAACTGTTGGATCTGGTCCTTGTGCTGCTATAAGATGAGGGGAAAAGAAACAAAGAAAGGATCAAAACAGAGCATGAATTGCCATCATTGGCTGACAATGGGGAGCTATTTCAGCTTAATAAGGTTGTATAAAGTGAATTTCTGCCTTGTGAGTTGACAGTTCCTACAACCTCCGCAGCAATATACAAGAGATAGCCCTGTGTAGTGAGATAAGGCAACCAAATGGCACTGGAATGGGTTGTCTAGGGAAGTTGTGACTGCTCCATCCCTGACAGTGTTCAAGGCCAGGTTGAACAGAGGGTGGCATGGTTTAGTGGGAGCTGTGCCTGCCCATAGCACGGGGGTTGGAACTAGACAATCTTAAGGTCCTTTCCAACCCTAACTATTCTATGATTCTATGAGATGGAAACTACCCAAATGTAGTGTTCTGGGCTCCTTGTGTGACTTGGCTTATTATGTCTGTTGCAAAAGTAATGTGGCGAGTACCAAGGCTGTGTGCACAGGAGCAGGAAGAAGAGGCAGCCTATAAAAAGTGATTGTGTGGTTGCTGTGATTGTTTTTCCCTTTTTTTTTTTTTTTTTCTTTCCTTTTTTTAAATTTTTCTGTGGTCTCTGATCCTACCAGCCTCTCATGAACTCTTGCCATAGCTACAGCGTAGGGAGATGTGACAGCTTTAACAAATGATCACTAATAGCATGTTCTTTGCACTAAGTGAAATAAAAGGAGTGCTCGAAGGAGTTTAAGAGAATTATCTTTAGAGGGTTTAAGGTAGAGGTGGTTTTCCACATGAAAGCCATAAAACATCCATCACAAGCACTGCTGGCCATTTTATAAGCTGTATTTTGTTTGTGCAAAGGGAGGGTATTGCAACGTATGTCTGTGATGGGAAACTTTCACGGGATGGGCTTGATGGAGGGAGAGAGCCAAGCATGCCAAGTGTTCTTTTACCTGTGAGGGTGGGACTACCTTAACTGCAAAGATCTGCATTCTGGAGATACTTTATCCTTTTCGGGTGCATGCAATTTGGCACTGCTGATTACTCTTGCTGCGCCAGCTGGAGTTAATAGCGCTCCTGTGCTTACCCCATTCTTGACCCCATTAGCAGGGTTATGCATCTGTAGGTTGGGCTGTGATGCATCTCTCTTGGCGTTACAGAATCAGAATGGTTTGGGTTGGAAAAGACTTTAAGATCATCTACTTACAACCTCCCTGCCTTGGGCAGGGACACCTTCCACCAGACGAGGTTGCTCCAGGACCTGTCCAACCTGGCCTTGAGCAATTCCAGGGATTCATAACTTCCTTTTTAAGTAAAAATGGTAGAGAGGATGGAATACAATAATTGTATCATTCTTTTCTGGATAAATTAGGGGAAACTTCTGAGCTACCCTCAATGTTTAAAATTATGTGAGTATGGGAAACTCTATTTCAGCATCTTTTTTGTCCTAATTGTAGAGTGAGAAAAAAACATTTTTTCAATTAAATATTGAAATGCAAATCTCTGATTCTTTAAATTAAATTTCATACTTAGTATTCGTACAAAAGTATGAAATGTCATGTCTTTGATCAGTTAAAAATTAAATCGGCATCCGAAATGCTACTTTACCAGACAAAGCAAGAAAACATATTTTGCTTCAGGTTTTCCTGTGTGAAGTTCTTTTCGCTTGTATTTTATAGAAAAAAATTAAATAATAGAGAAGCCCTCAACCAGTTAATACCTGTGATTCAAGGAGAGGTGTTGGACTCATAGCAGTGCAAAATTACCTGAATTAAGTAGTTAAAAGCATGCTTAATGAGGAGTTGATATGATTTAATCATGTATTTACTAATAGCAAATCAGTATTGGTGCTGCCACTGCTGTCTGAGAGGTGAAAATTCCTAAAGATGAAATAGCTCACGGAGTAGCCACAAAATGGAGCAAAACCTGATGTGCTAACCAAAGGAGCTGTGCTGGTCTCTCCCATGTTCAAAGGAAAGCGAGCAGCAGTGATGATTTCCAAGCTGGCACTGCCATGTCTGCATCCTGTCAGAGAAAGAGAAGAGCCCTGCACAGGCATAATAGGTTTAGTATTCCCCTCGGGTTGTTATAAACAAAATCAATATGTACTAATGACTGTAGCAATAAATTTCATCATGCTTCGTATGGTAACGTTCTGCACTTCCCTAGTTGTTTGTGTGACAGAGAGCAAAAGAGTTTACCCTTTTAAAGTTGTAAATTACTATAAAAATGCTGAGCCTCACAGTAAAACACATTCAGGGATGATTTTAAGCTTAAGAAATATTGGTAATACTTTCACTAAGCATGCTATTAAAATAAATAAATAGTATTTATTGCTTGGTTTCCCAGCTGCAGCTGGGTGAAGAAACATGGCATGCATGTTTATTATGCTACTCATGGTTTCATAATGTTTATCTAAAATTGATTCTCAAAGAAGCCATCTGAGAGACATATTTTTTCGTATATCTGTTCAAAAAATTCTCCAGAACAGATTTATAGCAAGTAAAATCTTGATTATTTTAGTGCTATTTTATAAGTCCTTTTTTTCTATTCAGAAATTTCCTCTTTCCTTCTTTTTGTATGTTGGCAGATAAACACTTGGAAGCTGGATTGAATGTTTCAGCCCCAAATTGAACATTTGAGACTTTTCATTCATATTATATTCCAAACCTCAAGACTCAGTGCGTTCTTCTGAATAGGAATGGGATGCTGAAATTATAGGAGTCTGCCATAAAATAGAAATACAGATGTTAGGTTTTGCTTTTTATCCTACGTTTCTGTTATGAAATCTTTTTCTCTCATAAACTTTGGAGCCCGTAAGGAAACAGAAAATCTAGATTATTTGAATTATATACTTGTTATTAAAGTCCATGTACCTGAGATAGCCCCAAGAGTCAGTTTTGGATAGGCCTTAATTTTACGGCAGTCACCTATCAAGCTTTACTGAGCTGTGTACCCTGTTGGGCCTGGAAAGAGATGCTTAAGCCACATGTGTGTATAATGGCTCTGGAAACTATCCTGATAAAGCACAGGAGACAAGAAGGATAATTGCTGTTTTTCAATATTTAAGTTTTCAAAAGAATAACCAGCTGTAAGCTACTTGCCTCTGTATAGACACATAGCACTGTTTGAGATGCCTACTGCTATCTGAGCCATCTTCATGGAATGGCAGATCCATCTGAGTGACGCCTTGCAACAGGCTCAGCTCCAGGCCTGACATCAGTTCTAGAGGTTTTCCTTAAACTTGGCCATTACATTCCTAACACAACTCAGAGAGAGTTGTCTGTGAATAATCTGTGTTTCCTGTGCCTGAGGGTGAATGAGATCCACCCCCTGAGTCTCTTTCTCCACAATAATAATTTCTTATTGATCTGGAAATAGAGTAAGATGCCAAAAGCCACAGTTTGAGTGTGTATTATATAGATAAAAATAAATCAAACATGCCATAGTATTGGCAAAGATCACACCTGCCCTGCTGACTTGAATTCTGTGCAGTATGGCAGCACAGCATTTGGTCAAAGAAAGCAAAGCCAAGTGTAAATTCTCTGGTAGCTGCATCTTTCTGTAGAGAAGGGGGGAAGTCCTCACTTGTTGCAGTGCTTCACATCCAGCTGCGCTCCAGACTTGTGCTACCCAAATGCAACAGGTTTGCAGTTGCATAGAGATCCCTTCTGCATTCTTCATTGTGTGTGGTAATAAGAGATATCAATTACCTTACACTGTATTGCTGCTGTGCCATATAGTGAGGACCTTTGTGGTGCTCAGCAGTGAACTTTTTAGATTTGAATACATCCACCCTGAAGAAAAGTGGTCATGAGGTTTCAGAAGAGCAAAGTTAGCAACATGCATTCAGAGAGTATGTATTATGGACACTGCAAATGCTTAATGCTGAACTCTGGGCTGCAATACGTTGCTCTGAGTTTTTTGAAGTTCACTTGTATAGAGAAGATCAAATGTGTAGACACAAAACTTTAAGTCTGTTTTGACTTACTGTGCCCTGACTCTGAAATGATTCCTAATTTAGGGGTAGTATCATGCTCTGTTATTCCAGAGAGCAGCAGTTAGTCAGAAACTCGTTCTACTCTCCTCCTGCCCTCTTTCTTTTGAGTGCTCTACATATGGTACTGCTTGAGAGGTGCTGTGACCCCTGTCCTATTTCCAAGTACTAGCTAGTGACATTTCTGTGAAGGCTGAGGGGTTTTTCCACTGATATGTGCATTGCTGCATTAGGTAGCAGGTGTTGTATCAGAAATCAGGCCTGCATTCTCCAGGATGATCTCATTGTTTTCCAAAGAGAACAAGTTCATGCACCCATTTACACAAAAGCTTTTCTTTCCTTTCTAGGTTGTCTCAACTTAAAATGAACAGTGTTTGCAACTGAAAAAGCTGTAGCTGCAAAGGTTAAAAAACACCCAAGTTGAAAGCATCACTGTCTTTAAAGGAAGCATCACAATGGCTCTGAACCAAGTAAGTGTCTTAATGGCAAATCTCTAATGCTGCAGGTGTTCAGCTGGGAACGTAAGGGCAGGAAGTGCAATTTATGCAAACAGTTTTGCATAAAACCAGGCTCTGCTCTGAGCTTTTCCCCCTCTCTGGGACTCCACTGCAGTGAGATGGTTTATTCTTGGGAGGATCAGGGCAAAGAAGTGCTGTGGGAGCCTGCCACTGCCATAGCTTGTCCTGCCATCTCTTCCTGGCAACATGAGCTCTGCCTCAAACAAACCTCAGGGAGGCAAACGGTCAGCATGATTGTAGCTACCTTCTGCTTAGGGCAGAGCCTGCTTCCCTTCAAAATATGTTCCCTGCTTCCATCACTTGGACTGCTGAGCCCCTACTGGTAAATGAGCCTAAATGTGCTATTAAGGAGAGGCTGGATATTTTGTTTGAGCTGGAGCTCTGTTGTTTCTTTTTTAAGAGAATGGGGGCATTCTCAGTGCTCTTATTTGCGCGGCATAATATGTGCTGACATCTTAGCACTGCCTTTGAGCCTGGCTTTTCTGCTTCACATACAGATGGACCACATGTAGCAGGATGTTGACTTTTTATGGCTCTGTAGGCAAGCTGTACATTTTCCATACAAACTGAGGCTCAGGCATGAGTAGAGAGTCAAATACTGCTCAGTGTGATGGCAGAGAAGCATCCCTTTCCAGACTGCAATGGCTGGGTCAGACTGGTGCAGCTGGGTTCCTCAGGATGCTTGGACAGGGCAGGAAGCTCTTCCACTCCTGCTGCTGGTCTGTTGCTGAAGGGATTTCTTGAGCCACAGGTAGCATCTCTAATCCTAATGCAAAATGGATTTTTCTTTCATTAATTTCTCAAATTCCAGCAAAGGTTTTGGTATCTGTAGTATCCTGTGGCTCAGCTACACAGTTCAACCATATATCTTGTGAAGAAGTACCTCTTTTGGTCTGCTCTTGAACTTAATGGTTTTTTACTTCATTTGATGGCCTTGAGTTTTTGCATCAGAAAATGCTGAGCAGTCATTCCCTACACTCTTTTCCATGTGGCTCAAAATTTTATAGACCTCTGCAATATTGCATTTTCCAGGCTGGAACTCTATTCTTTTTAAGTCTCTCTTTACATAGAAGCCCTTTCACTGCTTTAATAATTTTTACTGCCTTTCTTTATATTTTGTTCAGATGTACTGTAATTTTTTGGCATGTGAGGTGAGTTCTGCTTGCAGTATTCAAGGTGCCACAGATTTGCATGGTAATCACAAAAGGTTTGGGTTGGAAAAGACTTTAAGATCATCTAGTTCCAATACCCCTGCCATGGGCAGGGATGCCTCACATTATACCCGGCTGCCCAAGGCTTTGTCCAGCCTAGCCTTGAACACTGCCAGGAATAGAGCATTTACAACTTCTCTGGGCAACCTGTTCCAGGGCCTCACTGCTCTTGCAGCAAAGAACTTCTTTATATCTAACCTGAATCTCCCCTGATTAAGTTTAAATCCATTACTCCTTGCCCTATTACTGATGAAAAGTCCATCCCCAGCATCCCTATAGGCCCCGTTCAGATATTGGAAGGCTGCTATGAGGTCTCCATGCAGCCTTCTCTTCTCCAGGCTGAACAGCCCCAACTCTCTCAT
>JASSUY010035310.1:0-19363 GCA_032466535.1 Forpus xanthops
GGGCCACGGTGGAAGAGTTTCCCTGGCAGGATGGAGAGTGGGAGCTGTGGTGAGCCCCGGGCCCTTGTGGCCATGTCACCATCTTCTACCTCTCAGTGCCTCCAGGATCCCCCATCCCTTTTCCCTTGCTGTCATTTCTCACTTCGTCGCTGCCCTGAAGCCCACAGTGTTTTTTGCCTTTAGTCTCTCTGTCCTGCTGCCCACCCCTGGCTTTCTGACCTCCATGTGTATCTTGCTCCCCATCTCTTCTTTCGGCCTGTCTTACCCTTTGTCCTGCCTCCTGTCTTGCCACTTCAAAGCCCTTCAACACGCTGATTTTCTGTCATGTGACCAACAGGAGTCTCTGCAGAGTCGAGACGCTGATTTTCTGCCATGTGGTCACGAGGAGGCGCTGCGGTGCCGCATCACTAATTTTCTGTGGAGCGGCCAATAGCAGCCATTGCAGAGTGGAGCCTCTGATTCTCTGCCCTCTCTCGAGGAGGAGGTACTGCGGTGTTGCATCGCTGATTTTCTGTGGTACAGCCAATAGGAGTCAGTGCAGTGTCGAGATGCTGATTTTGTTCCTTGCGGCCAGGAGGAGGCGCTGCGGTTTCGCTGTAATGCTGTGGTGCGGCGAATAGGAGACGCTGTAGTGCCGTGTAGCTGATTTTCTCTGATGTAGGCTCTGCCGTGCAGACACGCTGATTTTGTGCTATGCAGCCAACAGGACGTACTGAAGTGCCGGGTCTCCTTTCTTCTGTGGAGAGTTCAACGGGAGGCTCTATGGTGCCTCATTAGTGATTTTCCAATAGGAGGCGCTGTAGTGCGGATTATCTGACATTCTGTTCCACCAAACATTTGGGGATGTTCTTCAGCCATCCTTCAACAGGAGTGCCTGAGTAGAAACAATCCACGTGCCTCCTCGCACAAGTGAATGAACACACTGCTTTATCTACAGAATGGGATGATTCTTAACATCTGAAGAAAGAAACCTCATGAGGATAACTCTGCAAAGATCAGTTCCTTTTTGTCACATATATCAATATAACAAGTGTAGCTATGAGTGACAGTCACACCAAACAGGAGACCTGTATGCCAGTTCCCAGGGCAGTCTTTTTAACTACAGGGTGCATTCCTAAATTTTTATATTAAGATGTCAATCTTTTCTCTCTCTTGTAGGGAAGAAGGAACATATAAATCAGTGAGTGTGACAGTCTCGTTAAATAAAGGGCATCCAGTTACTAATGTGTAAAATGAATGATGCTCACTTCCCTCCTTTGTGGTTTTCAATGACGATCGAAAGTAGGCTAAGATATACCATCCAGCTGGGGCTTGAGTTATCAGTCACGTACAGAATCATTGTTTTCTGAAAGAACACAAAGCTTCTCACACACACAAGTGCAAAATGCTGTAATTAATACTTGGTTGTTCAAAGCTAAACCCCCAAACCACACTTTCTGAAACTCCCACTCTGTACCACACACGCACACTCTCAGACGGGTGGAGAACTGAACTTTACTTACACACAGTCCCCCTGAGGGCTCTGACCAGTACTCTCTAGTTATTTCCTCTCTTTGGTAATATTACTATCAAATGGAACTACCTCAAGCAGAGAGACAGAGCCAGATCTGCTGCAGGATGCTTGTGGCCCTCACTTGGAGTGTAAGAAAGCTGGAATCGTGGCCTTGCTTTAAGTCAAGAGGAACAAGGACTGGAGAATTATAGTCCTGTCCCCAAGGTGAGTGTGTTGATCTTTAGGAGGCAGTCTGCACCCTGACATTTTAGTCTCAAATAGGATAGGATCTGTGTACTGTAGAATTATGAAGGAGCAGAGGTTGAGCCCTTATTTCTCTTGAGTGAAAATTCTACTGGGCCAGAACGGGCTGTGGGAACAGGGATGGGAACTCCATGTACTAGGTTCAGGGTCTGCAACAAGCTGGTGCAGTCTCGGTGAACTGGCCACTTCAACCCCTTGAAAGCTTCTGACCTGTTCTAGCAGTGACAGAAATTTCTCTGTAAAAAGCACCCCACCCATCATTATATAAAGCAAAAAAACAGGTTTCCATAGGAAACAAATGCAACAGCTAGCAGTCCATTTCCAATATGATTTTTAAACACTCTGCCCAAAAATACAGCTTAACACAAACAAAACCAGCAAAATTCACACAATCATGCATAGTTACTAGGGTTCGTTCTTCAACTGCCTCTGTGTAACACCCTCAACACAGAGGAAACAGGTACACACCTTCCTGTAAATTCTTTCAGACCTCCAAATGAGAAGTACCGTAAAAGATGGTACCTTGAAACCTGAAGGAAAAACTGACTGCAAACATTACAGATCTGATTTATAACCAGCAGACAGTATGTCAGAACAAAAATCATTCCTTCCAATCCTAACATTTCTGTGATGTATACCAACTTCTAAAAACATGCTACCTTGTCATTTCAATTTCAGCTTTTAAGCCTTTGTTCCCTGCGTTAAAACAAAAGCTTAGGTGGTGGGTCCAGACATTTCCTCTTCAGATAGCTTATGCCATGACTGGCTCAAGAAGAAATCCACCAGTGCATAGTTTCTACACATCTTTTTGATGTTTTAAATCAGAACATACTATATAGAGAATTACATGAAGTCAAAGATGACTGCTGTACAATAGCTCCTTTTGGAAAGGAAGGTACATAAATTTAGCAAAGTCAAGGGTTATTTTTTCCCCTCAAAATAATGAAATTAGTAAGGGACCCACATATTGACGAGGTCCAAAAGAATGAGTCACACAGGACTATTGTTTTAATCTTAAAAAATTATCCACCAAACTCAACATCTGGGTTTTTTTATTCATTCCATTTCAGATTTCTGATGAAGTCCCTCTGCAACTCTGAGAGGCAGGACTGATGGCCCTGTTCAAATCAAACATTAAAACCTGTAATTTTTCAAGTGTGTTTCTGTCACCACTGCCAAAGCTCTTTTTTAGTTACTCAGTTCTTGATCAGTTACACGAAGATACAGAAACCAGCTTTGCTTGGAACTCCACCTAGTACAGTAAACGATTAAAAGATTTCTTTCCCAATTACTTTTCCAGTTCTAGTCATCTCATCAGCTATGTGTGGTGCAATATTTACGTTATGCAGAAAAAGATTTTTTTTCTGGCTGAAAAAAAATCCATGTCAGTGGAGGTACAGTCCACCCAGGGAAGACCTATGCTTTTTTAAATAACAGGTGTAATGGTTGCAAAAACTACAGTTATTTTTTCTAAGCAGAAAACTACCAGAGTTGAGACTAGTGTTTGGTAAACACAATCTCTTACATGGCCATTTTCAGCTTCCGCCTTCATACTAGGAACCAATCAAGTAGTCAACAAAATGGTCACCAGGTTAGAATATTATTTCTGTTCATGTTGCGGAATGACTATTCTTTGTAAAATCCTGATGAACTAGGTCACTACCTGAGTGAAGCAGATCTTCTACTAGGCGAAGTTAGGAGCCTTCTGCAGAAAACAATTTTATTATTGCTTACATTGTTAGAAATAGTGATATTACAAATCCAAGAGAAAGCATGAGTTGAAAATGCATAAGTATCAAAATCAAAGGAGCTTTTCCCAAAAATAAAACATCCTTTAGAAAAGAGGTGTGAAGAAACAAGTGTTTTTATTCTTTCTAGTACCAAAATAAGATGCAATAGATGTATTAAACATGGTATTATTTATTATGTGGAGATGTTTACGCAAAGATTTAGAATTCTCCCAACTGTTAAATGCCATACAATACCATGGCTCACTGAGTCAGGATCTAGGATGGCTCAATCCTGGCCATCACCTGCTAATGATTCAGCACCATCTATTCCCATTGCCTTCAGCAGGACTAAGCAGTCCTTAGCACTTTTGCTAATCTGGGCCCTAGGCAGTGAAGGCTTTAGGTATGGGCTTCCTATTTCCTGTGGTGGATTTGTGTAGGTGGCTTTGTTACCAGAAATCCATACTCCTACACAGCAACTTCTGACTGCGTTTCTGCAGAAATGACTATGATGAAAAGACTAAAATATTTCTAAAATAAAAATCATGTATTTGTTTCTCCAAACCAGTTAGGGTATCTCCTGCTGGCAAGATTTATCTCTTCACTTCTTGGGTGGCACAATTAAGAGCAGGGTGGAAACAGAAGCATTAAGGTTTGCGAAGGCACTGCATCTTGGGATGCTACACACACCAAGAGGGGAGAGCCTGTCTGAACTGTCCCCTGCCCATTGCCAGCAGCTGAGTCACTGGCCCAGCCTGCAGAAATTCTTGCTGCTGCATTTCACAGCCATCCTCTGCCTTGCACCCAGGAAAATCCCACATCTAGGGGGGGTGGTAAGCACCACTACAGCCTCTGGATGTGTTGCCACCAAAACCAAAGGGGAAACTGTGGTGCAGCCAGTGTCTGCAGGCTCAGGGCCAGTGTCCCAGGACCTTCCTGAGGGGTGTCCTGGCTCCCTGAGCCCACAGCCAGCGCTGCTTACATGCCTGTCCACAGCCCCACCAGTTTGCCAACCCCAACGTTGTAAGGTGCATGGCCAGTGCTACCTCCCCACATGGGGATCTGCCACGGCCACCAGGAAACCACCTGTCCTATCCCACCTCATCCTGCCTCTCTACTCTTTTCTGGCCATCCAGCCCAGGCCATTTGCCTTCAAAAGCTTACTGAAGCTCACTTACTGAAGTCACTAGTTTTGGCATGCTGTTGTGGTCAGCATAGCTCAGCCAGGCTACGCTGAAGGTCACCAGAGATGCTCCTCTCACCTCCCACCCATCCCATCTGCTCAAAGCCATTTACCATGAGCAGATGATTGCAGAGGTAAGTGCAATCAGCCAGGGCATCTTCAGTGTCTGAATTTGCCAGTGCCTGTTGAATACTGCCAACACTGCTTCAGATGATGGCTCTGCAAGTATACTACTGGGAAAGCAACTGAAGACATCGCTCACTGATCCATTTGGTTTCCTTCTGCAAGTTCCCTGCAGCACATGCCAAGGTTGTATTGGGGGGGATGGTGCTCCAAGAAGATCACAAGCAGCTTGGGACAGGCAGCCAGAGCCTGGAGCTCCAGTCTAAGGTTGACTATTGCTCTTGGGAAAGAGAACACAGTGGCAGACTGATGTGGGTTTGTCCAGCTATCTGGACGACTCTCTAGATGAGCTCGTGAGGAATCATCCCCAAATGTGTGCTTACACACAGAGGTAGCAGCAGATCTGGCACCAGGAGGAATTGCCTTAGAAAGCAATCAAAAGCTTCTGTCAGTCCTAGACAGTACAATCCTTCCCACCCAATTTTCCAATGACTTAGAAGCCATTAACTGAGAATTGGCATTAGCTCCTCAGCTAACCCCATGGCCCTAACACGGTCCCCTTTTGCTAGCACCATGCTTCCTTGAAGACTTCTCCCCCTTCTCCTTATGCCTCCTTAGCAAACCTGCTGCCCCTGCACCTCCATCACTGTCTTCCCATTCCAGTGTAGCCACCTTGAATGTCTCATGAAGGTTTACAAGCAAGACCATGCAGGAAATAAAGGAGAGAAAAGTTCTCTTGACATCCTTTCCCTGTCACAGTTGTTCTAAGCTCAAAAAAAAGGAAAGTGCTTGACCCAAACAAGAAAGCACAGATGGGGAAAACAATTACAATGTCAAGTGAAAAAAAAAAAAATACTTTCCTAACTCTGTCTCAGCATGTGTTCATTTACATGAAAGGACCAAGTGTCTTTAATGCAGCCTCATGAGCTAACAAGAGAATCTATTTTAACACTAGTGTTCAACACCAACATTTTCTTCTGAGTAGGTGCCACAGCTATTGGCTCCACCGTTAGCCTCACTCAGGGAGGAGCTGGTTACACCACAGATTCTCTCTTCACTGGGTTCATTTTATCTCCTATCAGGCAAATTACTTTATAGTGATGCCCAAGTAGTGGTTTACAGGTACTCCATGGTCACCATGTGGGATGTTTCTAAATATCTACATCTGTGTTATTGGTTGAACTTCCTTTTACACACTGGATTTAGAATGAATAGTGTGTGAGCTGCTGGCTCATTGTCCTGGAGTTCAAAATCTTAGGGTGGTTTTTGAATGCCATCTGAAAACATACAGGTGGCAGTGAGTTCCTTTTAACCTACAAAATGATTTGTTTTTAAGAGTGAAGCTCTGATTCAAACTGAATGTAGGTATTTAATGGAAAACAGAGTCTAGAATAGTAATTATTGTGGCATTGTTGACATCCTGAAGCTTTCATAGATCAAAAGGTGGTATAAGACTCTGACAAAAATGAAATTGCTTATTCCATCAGTTTCCATTGAGAAATTAGCTTCTTCAATTTTTCAGTTGTCTCTTTAAAGACATTTTGTCAACATCAGTATATTTTACTTGGTAATGCTGAGTTTTGAGCAATTACCACTATTTATTATTTGCATATGAGAATTTTAGGAACTATCCAAGCAGAATGGTAATAGCCGCATGACCCAGAAAACTTTCAACTTCAACTAGTAACAGATAGATAATACACAAGGCAGAAATCCTTAAGATTGGCCAGAAATCCAAGGAACATTAGCATGCTTCTGATGGTAGTACTTTCTTAGAAAGGGGCCATTTCCCAAAACCATCTGAAGATGGAAATTGTATTGCTTTAGAAATACCAAAAAACATGCACTCTTAAATATGTAAGGGGAGGGTGGTAGAGCCTTGGAGCACAGGTCAGTAAGAGGCAGAAGGGAATGTGCCAATAGTGAGTGCAAGATACTCGTGAGGCTGAGAATACATCACAGCTGGCCTTGGATGAACAGGCATTTTAGTTGCATCTGAATCAATAGAGATATTACAGAAATTATTTCAGCAGAGAGACAGGCTTGGAAAATTAGCTTTGCAGAAGCAAGCAAGGGCTATGTGAAAGCCAAGAAGAATCCTGTAATAACAGACATGAAAGAAGAAAGTTTAGCTCTGTTAAAAAACCTTTACACTACTGAATACACACACAAGGTTAAGAATTATCTGGACACAGAGCAGTCCAAGTCTAAGATGATGCCCAAGTTGCAAGTCTGAGTGAGAATCAAGATGCTGGGCCTTTAATAATCAAACAGCAAGTATAGCCAGCTTGCGGTTGTTCGGGGATGCCTAATGAATGTTGCAGATGGGGAGAACCTAGAGAAGTCCCAGAGCACAGCCATCAGATTCAGGCAGAAGCCAAGCAAATGATGCCATACAGCTCTCTCGGCCTGCAGAGGTCCAGTCTCTGTGCCTTTGGACAGGCTGTTTCTAAATTACTGACTTGCAGATTAGTTGCTGTGATGTAAAAAAAGAAAACAAACCCAAAACAATCTCTATTTGAGTGTTTTTTGGGGGGCTGCTCAGAGTTTTGGGCTCTTGGGGCACTTGGGAAAGTGAGCAAAGGCTTTGCAACCACATGGAGCCAGTGTGAGTTCAGCATCACATCTAGTATAACAAGGCTTGATGGACAGAGAGATCTGTCTGGAGACACCCAGGTGGTTGCCACAGAGCCAGGAGCCATCCATGTTTCTCAGCCTCTCTGCAGACTGGCCAGGGTGGCTGTACACTGCACTCTCCAATATACCCTCTGCTCTTACTTTTTGTAGCAACACAGAGCTCTCAGTCCTTTCTTTACCTGTGGACTGCCATGCAAACGTAAGACCAGTGGTAAATGCTAAGACATGCTACCTGTGCTGAGTTTGAGCTCACAAGATCATCCTTGGACTAGAAGCCCTAATCATCCTTGGACTAGAAGCAGCCAGCTTGACCTGACAAGAATTGGGGGTGCCTAAAATGTCAGGGCCTGAAGGTGCCTTCTTACTGCCTTGTGCTGGGTCACATACTTCACGGTGCTTCCTGTACCTTTATGAGTTTAGCAGTGGGAGCTGTCAGTACCCACAGCATTATGACTAACACATCACACCATGTCACACTCTGGAGATCCTTTCCTAAGCACAACAGCTAGCAGGTGAAGCAGGAAGAACATAAGTCTCCTTCTCTGCCTTGGGAAGCCCACGCAGCTGGAAACAAGCGTGGACAGCAGCAACAGCGCTTCATGCAGAATATAAGAGAGCACCTTGGGAAAAAAATTAAAGCAAATCATAGAGAAATATCATGAGGGAGTTACCACACCTTTTGCAAGGCAGAAAGAGGGAGACACGAAATAGGGTTGCCAATTCCTCCTGCATCCTTAGTCACAGTCACTTTGCTCACCTGACTTAAACTGTGACAGTGCACATCCCTAAACAGATACACATTAACACACAGCCAGCTCTGCTTCTGGTTCTGCAAAGCTCTTCCCCAGCATCAGATTACTCTGCAAACCTGCTGCCTTACACACACCTAAAACTTTCCTTATTGCCTTTGGCATAACACTATTTAATAATTTCTGCTCCCCCCACCATGCAATTCACAGTGAGCCTTGCTGGGTGTGCCGCTCACTCATCTTGCTGCTCAGTGCTTGCTGTCCCAACGAAAGCCCACCCCTGAAGCCACCAGTTCACATGCCTGCTCCTATCATTCACCCTCCATGAGCCCATCTCTTTTTCCACATAATTCTGTACTTCCTCCTATGCTATCAACTGCTTCACATCACCTCTGTTACACATGATTTGCACCAAGTACAAGAATCATGTTATACTTGTGAAGTAATACAAACTCTCAGAATAGCACAGGGCCTTTTTCACCTGTGTCCTTTATGATGGTTTAGTGGGAAGTGTCCCTGCCCATGGCAGGGGGGCTGGAACTAGACGATCTTAAGGTCCTTTCCAACCCTAACTCTTCTATGATTCTATGACTATAGCAAGATGGCCAAATGAAACTACTATTGAACTGATGTTACAGAGACTCCTGAGGGTGTTGCAATACTGCAACCAACTACCTAATTTAACTTGGTGTCACTTTGATCAGTGCAACTGGTGTTTGCCTGAGCAAAACTCACTGCCTTCAGCTGCCTGCAGGATGAGCTGTAGAGAAGAAAGAGCTGTGGCAGGTTCTGAGTGTATCCTTGTTAGATTGCTAAAGAAAAAGGTTTGGCAGCCAGTACATGCATGCACTGAATAACTCAAAAACACTCAGCAACAAACTCTGCACAGAAAAGTGCAAAGCAACTTCACCTAAGACCTTCCTTAGGCAAGAGATTGGTGAACTGAAGCTCCTTCCATGGTCAGATAGGCAGCCAAGCAGAGACAGGCCACCTAGGCCTGTTCTGACCCAAGTACAGCAGGATCCATAGCAGGACAGCCATTTCATACAACACAAGGATGTCTGCATGACTCTGGGAGACTGTGATCAAAGTCAGATAATGCTGTTAAACTGAATTTATGCCAAAATCATCTGTGTTTTTCAGTTTTCCCTTTTCTTATACACTTACTCTGCAGGAAGAAGTGAAATACATATACATTTAACCTTCATCTATAAGTTTTCTTAAACTTTATCAAAATGATCAAAAACAGGCAACAGTCATCGGAAGCAGGACTTTGAAAGTACCAGGTCCTCTGTATACCTGTGTGTCAGTAGGACAACCAATTTTACCACCACAAGGCTCCTGTTTACTGTTCCTATTTGTCCTTTCCCATCTGTTGTTTTTAATAAGAGTACGTATGCTTGTTCTTCAGAGTCCATAGTCTTACAATTCCTAATGGTAAATATTTCTGCCATTTTTGTAGACTGCCTTTTTAAAGTTTTAAAAATGAATTCTAAAGGAAATTTAAATGAATTTTTACCTTTAGCTGAAGAATAACAAAACATAACATCATTTCAAGTCAACTGCAGGAAGTTCGTCAAAGGCTTAGAGTGAAAGGAGGGAAACAGCCATGGTCACTTGAGCAAGTTCCAAATCCAAATCCCTTCCAAAACCCAAGTGATTGGCACAAAGCTACAAACCGTCTTTAAACACATGAGGTACTGCACAATTCAGTCACAGGTGGCTGCTTGCTTTATGTGGCTGTGGAAATGCTTCTGAGGGATTATTTTTGGCAGATAGTGATCTACTTTAACCAGATAACTGGCATCTTCCCCCCTGCTCCTCACTTTGTGTTAAGACAATCTCCTCCAGCAAGGCCTCTCTGGACAGCCCCATGGGAACATCTGGCCAACCCCATGGGAAGCTTCCAGCTCTTTCTCAGGGCAAGAACCAGGACTGAAATCATAGAATCATAGAATAGTTAGGGTTGGAAAGTATCTTAAGATCATCTAGTTTCAAGCCCCCTGCCATGGGAAGGGACACCTCACACTAAACCATGCAACCCAAGGCTATGTCCAACCTGGCCTTGATAGAGCATTCACAACTTCCCTGGGCAACCCATTCCAGTGCCTCACCACCCTTACAGTAAAGAACTTCCTCCTTATATCCAATCTAAACTTCCCCTGTTTAAGTTTTAACCCATTACCCCTTGTCCTATCACTACAGTCCCTAATCCTTGATGTAGTTTCTACTAGGGTGATTTTACATACATTTCCCCATTTCTCCAGCTGTCCCTAGCCCCACTCTGCTTCTGTTTGACAACTTACAAACCTGAGAAGATCTCACCCTCTGTCTGGAAGGCAAAATATGATCATTTATGTTAAAATGCAGATATTCACAAGTCAGTTGTCAACCTTTCCGTGTGAACTTTTAAAACACTGGCACACAGCTTTGGTCCTTTTGCAGCCCAAGGCCTGATGTTAGTGACTCAGTAGCTCACTGGATAGCCAGGCATGCAGGCTTACAGGACAATGTGGTTTTCAGTGAAAATTTTCCATCAATGCTCTTTACATCCTTTCTATTTTAAGTCAGTCTCTTACTATTCATGATCAGAAGATGGAAGCCTTTGATATTTTATTCTTCAGACGACCAGACATGTTAATTACAGTATGAAAATCATGATGCTAAATCAGAGCGCATGATGACATCTCATGACTGTGCACCCTTCCTCTATTAGTTTTCTTAATTGTTCTCAATGCTTTTTTAGTGAACATTTGCCGATACTTGATGTCTGATAAAACGATAATTTGTATAATTGTTTAGGTTGCTGGGGTTTTTTATATCACATCACAGCACTTGCTTTCTAATGCAACTTCCACGGCATAACTGAGAACACAATATACAAGGAAAACCAGAGCACTGCTAGTACTATACAGCTTGTACCACTTGCACAATTCAGATACTGGTGGCTGCTTGTTTTATGTGGCTGTAGAAATGCATCTGAGGCATTATTTCTGGTACATATTTATCTTCTTTAACCAATGTATTGCAAGTCGTTCAGAAATGCCTTTGTACATAGAAACCCTCTGAAACTCTTTTAAGCACATTTATCCCTATCTCTTAAACCCCAAGATTTACTGTCATCCAAAAACATGGGAAGATGGAGGCAAAGACTGGTTAGTAGTGAGAACTAATGCAGATACAAGTTTTTAACAGAAGAGTGTGCAGATGTGCACCACAATTCTGCCTGGGGCTCTGCTATGAATGAGGATAGTCCTTCCACATCAGACAACCTGTAACAAAAAAATACAGAGCAGATTCAACATGAGCAGAATATATGCCCATGGTAGGGGGGTTGGAACCAGATGATCTTAAGGCCCTTTCCAACCCTAACTATTCTATGATTCTATGTCTCATTCATTACAAAGGCATTTCTATAGCAACAATGAGTAATGTATCTGGAGGTTTTGTTTTTGTAACAGATGAAAGCTGTGAATGAGCAACTTTTCTCCACCATCAAAGAAGACAACTTCTGTTTCAGAGCTCACAGAACTAGGAGGACACTGAGGCCAGAACAATACCTCAAGTTTTACTTTTGTTCAAAGAACACAAAAATGCAATCTCTAAGACTCTTTGACAGGAATGGCAGAAGTTGACCAAAATAATTAAAAATGGGGGAGACTTGGGAAAAGTTCTTGAGATTTTGGAACCAGCCCTTCCTTTGAAGAACAGGGGAAAAAGCATAGGATTTCTGTAATATACTTCCCACCTTGACAGATTTCATTATGCTATAATTTAATATTACAGGTTTTATGTAACAGAATACCATTTCACTTTTGGAATAAAACTGTACTCTCACACAAATCTCTCACTGAATTCTATAGCAGCATGACAAATTCATCTCCTGTCTTCAACAGAGTCAACAGCTCTCTGGAAGCGCAGAAAACTGCCAAGAAAGGGCAGTACACTTGCAAAGCCAGACTTCCAAAGTTAAGAAGAGCAACAGCTATATTCACTTGCTCAACCTTAATTATGTCTGTTGCTGAGTTCCATTATTAGTTTTTAACTATATGACCTTGCAGATTTTTCCCTAGGATTCTTGGTATTGACAGAAAAATTACTCAGTATATTGATCTCATTCTTTGCATTATTTTGTATGCCATGTCAAACCAGCATAAATTCTTGTAAAAAAAATCCACATTCTTTTATGCAGTGTACTCATCCAAACCTCCTAATTCCCTAAAAGCACAAACATCTTTATTTTCAAACAACTGAAAAGCAACATTGCACTGTTTATGTATTTTAACAAGAAGTCCAGAGAGAAAGTACAGGCAATGCAATCGAGAAAACCAGAGAGTTTCACCTCCTGAGAGCCTAATCTTTGAGTACACAGCATTTCCATGCCAACAGCTCACACAAGGCACAGCTTTCTGGCAGCTGCTAGTGCTCACCTTCTCATCAAGGCCTTGAATGTTCCCAGTTGGGCACCTAGAAACCACACAAATTCTGGTTCCACTTTGGAAAAATCTCAGTCTTTTCAACATGATAAACATCACACACAGTCTGGGAGGTAAAGGCTAGGAGCCTATAAAGGCAAAATGCCACCCAGCAATACCTTGTTAGAGGGGGTTAAATCAGAGCAGGATCAATTGCTGGAATCATGAGGTACAGGTAGGAGGGGAGTGCAAGGACACAGTCTGATCTCAGATTTGGTAATCCAAGTAAATGCTGGAAGCCCCACACCATCAAACCAACAGATATCCCCTCCCGGAGGCAAAAAAATTAACACTGTACTGTCTTATCACACGTAGATAAAAGGTATCGAGTGAGTGTTACATAAATAATAAAAAAAGGCCCCTTCCTCACTCTTTCGAGGGAGTTTAGCTTATGGTTTTCAAACTTGTGGGGACTTATAAAGGCTTTTCTCAGTGCAAGACATAGCCACAGCCTTAAAAAGCAAAGGTGCTTGGAATGGACATAAACACGCCAGCACTGTGCAGACAGGAGTTGTAAAGCTGTCAGGGAATTTCTTAGCTTTGAAGACAGGATTCTGAACTCTGAACAAGCTTTCACCATCATTTATTTCGAGGCAAGGTAAAAGTTGATTTATTTGATTTCTAACACTTAAACCAAAAGGGAAACCCGCATCCCCCACTCAGACATCAGGCAGACAACTGCAATCTGTGACCAGGGTAGCTGGGCTCCAGACAGCCCCAGCACTGGGCTCTGTCCCTTGAGATAATGCATGACCTGCAAGCACAAAAGTTTTTTGTCCCCAGGGTGAACCTACTTTGGGAAGGACAGATGTACCAGCTCTGCTCTGTCATGCTGCCTGGGCCCCGAGGCACTGATGCCTCTTATCCTCTTCTGGTCCCACTATATCTGAGCCCTGCCAGCTTCGTTGCCTGCCCATCTCTCCCTTGCCTAACCCAATGTGTCTGCCCTCCAACCTTCTCGGTCTCAGGACCCCTGTTCTTCTACCACCATCACTTTCTCTGTTAGGGGAATTAAGGAAAAGGCTATTATGGGGATATCAGGAAAAAAAATATTCTTTTTAATTTTGAAAACACAGCAGACTCCCCCTGATCAGAATGTGCTGGTTTGCCATGCTACTTTCACCTACAACATCCTCATAGGAAGATGCTTTAGGCAATTTAAGACCCCACCAGCAAGATCTCAGGGTTTGTTACCTGGCTGCATTCAAGGAAGGTATTTCTGTGATGCTAGTACGGGTGACACCTTCCTGGAACTTTGTTCCAGATATTGGAACTGTTAAAGGCTTCCAGTAAAAGAGATTTCATGATTAAAAAAAAACCAAACCCATATCATTATATAAACAATACATATTTATGAATGTGATTTATATATATCACTACATATAATTTATATATACTATATAAATTATATATATTCTTATTCTCAGAAATTGAAGAATTATGTGATTTGAAATAATTATTTCAAATATTTGAAATACTTATTTGAATTATTATTCAAATTTTTGAAGGGAACTTCAAAATTATTTTAAGGGAATTTTAATTATTTGAAGGGAGCTTTATTAGTCATTTTGCTCAGATAATCACTCTGCTGTCTGACATAAAAACTTCTGCCAAAGTGCTGGGCAGAAGTAACCGTGGGTATTTTCAGCCTGCGCTAGCTTAAACCCCCACTCCAGAGCAACAAAATCAAAATCTTTTTTTTTTTTTTTCTCCCTAAAGCAAACCTATTACTTTTGTTTAGAATGATTCACTCCAAAGCAGGTATAAGGAAAAATATTCCTTGAGGATGATGCCAGGTTCTTTTCATTTGATATAAGCCCTTGGCTGCATATTTTTAATTTCATGTGAATCTGGGGAATTCTGAAGCCCAACATTGCAATTTAAATGTAGAGAAACCAACCACAGTTAATTTAAGTACCATAGTATCTAATCTATACATAGAAACTTCTAAGCTTGTATCCTGCTCTACTGATATCCTTTGTTTTCTTTTTATATCACCTTTGTCAGTGTCAGATCATGCATTGCATTTAGCAGTCTTTGCCTTGAAAAGCAAGGGTTCCTGTTTTGTGGGTTTTTTTCTACTGGAACTTCATTACAATAACACTGTGTTTATGATCAATGTATACTTTAATATGAAATATTCCATAATAATCACGATCCCCTTCTAATGGATGCACTTCATTCTAATTCAGCTGTTTTGGTAAAGATTATATATGGTTGATCAGATATGTAGTAAAAAAAAATATTACTGTCACTCTCAGTTCAATTTTGAGTAAGAGAAGCCCCCATGAGCTAGCAGATATAATAATACATATACAGAACCAGTGGTTACACTGAAAAGCTTTTTCTAAGCAGCCTCTCTGCAGGCCTGTTTGCTTCCTATACCAAAGAAATGACAGAGACAAATAGTTTAATCATTACTTTTTTCCCTTGCACAGCTTTCATTTCAGTACTGCCACTTGCGTTTTATGCATGAGTAATTCAGAGGGAGAATGCACACTAAAAGGTAACACTACCAAATACTGTCTGCTTTGTTTTGGGAAAACTCTAGCTCTTGTTTAATCTGATGTTCCTGCTATGCATTTCTAAAGATAGACTCTGGATCTGCTGAAGAGCAGATCTTTCTCAATAATTCATATTGTTCAAGAGTTCGGGGATTCCAGGTTGAGAGAGAGGCAAGACACAATGGATAAAAAACCCTAGTTTATTATTATAGGAAAAGATAGAGAGGAAGAGACAGAAAAGTGTTAAAGAAACAGTGACAGTTATTTAAAGTGACAATATTAAAATTTATCTATTTATATCTTACTAACCCCAAAGACCATGTGATGACGATCAGGAAACCAGCTCCAAGAGACATCATCGCAGTATGAGGTAGCAGGCTCAATCTTAACGGGCTTCCCGTGGAGGCAACGTTGAACTGGTATGAGGGTCTGCCTCCCCGCATTGCATGAGGCTTGGGCTTTTATGCTAGCAAAAGGGCACACTCATTCCAATGCAAGGGGACAGCCTACACTGGAAAGAGTAGCCACCTATACAAAAAGGGTCTCTGGGGGTCAGGACTTTTAGGGGATTTTAGGGGAGGAGCCACCACAGACCATTATCTCATGCATCCTGCAGCTGGTATGAGACTCCCTTTCGCTAACAGCGGTGTTAACTCCCCTATTTTCAAGGTTATGTCCCCACAACCCGTGCCAAACAGTACTTTTCTATTTTTGTGTGTTTCACCACGGCCCATTATCTAGTGTCAAACACGTGTACAGAGAGGTGCATTCTTGATTAAAAATGACTTTGCCTGTCATGGTAGTTCTTTGTCCATATTTCTGACAGGAAAAATAGTTCATAGTCTCCTGTAAGTATTTATTTTGCTAATGTAAATTTGTCTAGGTTAAATATTAGAGAGTGCTCTGCCTTTCACATGCCCTTTCAGCAAACTGTGTTCCCTTCATTATTCAATCACACACGGATTACGTTTGGGAAACTGCAAGGTTGTACCCAAAGATACAAATTTAGGACCCCTTCTTTTGGCAATTTAGACTAGCCCTTCAACATGCAGACTGAATCCTAAAACACCCCTCCACAACCAGGAATTTCAAAGATACTACTCCTTCTGCTAAGAGCTATACCTTCTGCTCTTGGCTTGCCTCGGTTTGCCTCAGAAAAACTAAGTATTCTTAATTGGAGATAACTAACTAAAAATTAAATCTTAGTAGAGATTAGGAAGGGTGTAGTTTTCCTATGACCTAGCACCCAGAATCAGGTCTTTGGGGTGGGTATTTCTAATACCAATGATAAAAGCAAATGATTGTATGGTATTTTCGTGCTTCCTAACATCTGATTAATATAAATATGCAGCCAGACTGTGCACATGGAACAGTAGAAATATGCAGCCCAAATCATATGATGTCCTTAGCTGCCCACACAAGTACCCTGACTGTGCCAGGCATCTGGGACCTGTATGTCAATGCAGACATTCAGCATTAACTCTGTCCAAAGTCTTTGCATCGTGCTGCAGCTAACATGAGGAAATCTGCTTTGGCTATTCTCAAGGAAAGCTAAAATAAAGCCAGATGATTCTTTGGCTGTGGATACATAAAAAAAAAATCATTGAAAAAATACGAGGGCAACCTCAATCCACATTGTGGCTGTGGCCTACAGTAGTCACTACAAATGCTATGGTGTGCCATGAATTCCCCTTGCTCTGCATACCTATGCTGCAGTCTATTTATCACCTCCAAATCCTACTCACCTCGTGAAAGTAACACTGTGAACAAAAGCATCCTGGATCAACTCCAGCTGCTTCTGCAACTTGTTGATTGCCACTGGGCAATTCCACTGCTGCTTAGAAAGAGCATCCTACGAGATGATAATCAAAGCAAACAGCCACTCTGTACATGCCTGAGTATTTCTGCATGGTGGAGTACTCCCTAAAGGGCAAATTTTTCCCTTGCTAAGAACAAGAATTCTGCTGTTCTTATTCTAGGTCACTTGCAGAACCACACCGATAACAGATCTCAACAAAATGTTACCAATGATAAAGTCCGGGGCTTTCAGAACGATGCTTCTGAAGGTAAGCACTTATATTTAGGTGTCTAAATGGAAGGATCATTTTTAATATGCAATTTCCAAAATTCACTTTTGAAAACATTGGCCCAAAAATGATTATACTTGGATACTGGCGATATTTAAGTTAAGTAGGCTGGTCTAGGTGTTGCACCAGGGAAAAGAAAAACGCAACCATCAGATTAAACACTGATTTGCTGAAAAGGAAGGGACAAGCCACATCACCCTGAATGCCTCAAACACTGCTATTTTCCGACTGTGACAACACAACTGAGTCACATCATTTGTAGCTGCCAGTGCAGCTACAGCTTGGCTTTTATCCCAAAGCATGCTCCTCTGCTCCCTGCTCCACTGAAGTTTTTGTTGCAGCTGAACAGCTTGCAAACAAAAAGGCCTAAACACACACAAAGTACCAAATGCACAGGAAGATTTTGCAAAACATAAGGCTGAATGTTGGTTGCACCGTATCTTCTGGAGTTTGGCATCTGGATGGCGCTTTCCCACAATCGCCTCTGTGGTTCAAGAATCGTGCCCTGAGGAAAATTCAACAGTTGGTGTTTGCAGCAGCCAGTTGGTAAAGTAATTGGTTTTGGCTGAAAATATTAAACGTCACTGAGCCACAAACAAAATATTGGCTTATTTTCAAAGAACACTTGAGCTTCAAGGCCACTGAGTTCATCTCTGACCATGCTGCAATGGTAGTCCTGCTGCATCTTGACATGCAGGGGGAAAAAACATAGCCTTGTTTGCACTTTTCTCTGTACTCACTTAAATGACTGGATCAAGGCTGAACAACCGCAGACAGAAGGGGAAATGTGAAATACGTCAAATGGTACTTTTTGTCATCAGAAGTGCTCAGGGGTTGTGGCCAATGAGGCAAGAACAGACATGCAGCCTGGAGAAGGGGACATTTCTGACGCTGAAGTCCTATGGGGTTTTTTTGGACAGTTACGTATAAGGCACCAAAGGAATGGCTTAGAACTACTATCCCCACCTACAGTATTTCTTTTCCTTCACACTTACGGTAATAATGTTTGGGCAACTCTTTTGTTTTTTTCAGTTCCCATTTACTACTCATTGTGAAACTTGGTGAGATTGGTCATGCTGTAATGTCACTCCATGAATCTGTGGATAAAGACATTCTTTCTCAACAGTTTTTTGCTGTATTTATAAACCCATCCCATTGTGTCATTCCTCAGGGCATATAACATGGGTGGCAGTGGTCTGGTAGAGATCTTTTGCTGTCCTTCTCACTTTTATTACTGTGTATTACGAACATATGCAAATGTTTTCTGTTACCTCATCCAAATGTTTAAACACTTAGTACCTACACTAATTGCAGAAATTTTCATCACTGCTACAGCAAATGACTTAAGCATGATTTAAAGCAAAAGGCAGATCTACAAGAGCAAACTTACAGTAAGACTCCACATAATATAAACAGCAGCACCGTGGCAAGCTGCAAAGATCAAGTTACACTTGAACTCCAAGGTTTTCAGTGGAAGTAATTAGTCTGAAATCAAAATTTCTACCCTCAGCCTGTCTGCAGAAGAAATGGATTCATTTAATTATGCTAGAGAACAAGGAACCTTTTCAATCTGTATGGTGAGTGGTGCAGCTATTCTTTTTACCTCGTAAAATTCTTTATTTTAGGTTATCGAGGCCTTAAATTCACAGAAATGTAAGTTTAAATTACTTTGAATTCACTGACATTAAGTGGCTTTACTTAATTCCATTGAGAACTGCATGGAATATCTAAGCCCCAGCCTGCTTGGTGAAACTTGACCTTCTATGATAGCAACCAAGTAAAAACTCTTCTTATGCCATTTCCAGTTGCAGAAATAATGCCTAAGCAAACGCTACTGATGAAGTCTTCAAGAAGAAAACATCTCCAGTAGGCAGATAATAAAATTTTAAAGGCAATCTTAGAATCGTAGAATCATAGAATAGTTAGATTTGGAAAGGACCTTAAGATCATCTAGTTCCAAACCCCCTGCCACAGGCAGGGACACCTCACATTAAACCATGTCACCCAAGGCTATGTTCAACCTGGCCTTGAACACCAGCAGGGGTGGAGCATTCACAACTTCCCTGGGCAACCCATTCCAGTGCCTCACCACCCTTACAGGAAAGAATTTCTTCCTCAG
>JASSUY010035311.1:0-19607 GCA_032466535.1 Forpus xanthops
CAGGGCACTGTGTCCATCCTTCCTCACGGCCAGGCCAGGCTGTGGTACACGGCTCAGGGCACTGTGTCCGTCCTTCCTCACGGCTCAGGGCACTGTGTCCATCCTTCCTCACTGCTCAGGGCACTGTGTCCGTCCTTCCTCACAGCTCAGGGCACTGTGTCCGTCCTTCCTCACAGCCAGGCCGAGCCATGCTGCGCAGCTCAGGGCACTGTGTCCATCCTTCCTCACTGCTCAGGGCACTGTGTCCATCCTTCCTCACGGCTCAGGGCACTGTGTCCATCCTTCCTTCCTCATGGCTCAGGGCACTGTGTCCGTCCTTCCTCACGGCTCAGGGCACTGTGTCCGTCCTTCCTCACTGCTCAGGGCACTGTGTCCGTCCTTCCTCACAGCCAGGCCGGGCTGTGGTACACGGCTCAGGGCACTGTGTCCATCCTTCCTTCCTCACGGCTCAGAGCACTGCGTCCATCCTTCCTCACAGCTCAGGGCACTGTGTCCATCCTTCCTCACGGCTCAGGGCACTGTGTCCGTCCTTCCTTACAGCTCAGGGCACTGTGTCCGTCCTTACTGCTCAGGGCACTGTGTCCGTCCTTCCTCACAGCCAGGCCGGGCTGTGGTACACGGCTCAGGGCACTGTGTCCATCCTTCCTTCCTCACGGCTCAGAGCACTGCGTCCATCCTTCCTCACGGCTCAGGGCACTGTGTCCAACCTTCCTCACGGCCAGGCCGAGCCATGCTGCAGAGCTCAGGGCACTGTGTCCATCCTTCCTCACGGCCAGGCCGAGCCATGCTGCAGAGCTCAGGGCACTGTGTCCTTCCTTCCTCACAGCTCAGGGCACTGTGTCCATCCTTCCTCACGGCTCGGGGCACTGTGTCCATCCTTCCTCATGGCTCAGGGCACTGTGTCCATCCTTCCTCATGGCCAGGCCGGGCAGGGTGGTGGGAGAGTGCCCGGCTCTTCACGGGCCCATTGCAGCGGCCAAGGGAAGGGAACGGCTGTGGGATGCTGACGGGAGAGCATGGGCAGGAAAGGGGATTCCTCAAAGCATGGGTGGGTTGACATGCACCAAAGTGGCTTCTGTTGCTGCATACTGTGATTACAGCAGTTTTCCTCGTTGCCAGTAAGAAATAACAGCCTTTATGGGTGAAGGAAGGCTTTGGGATGGATGACGGGAAGGGCAGCCAGGCATTGGAGCACGCATCCTCTCCCATCGGGGATCATGACTAAACCGAGCTGGCAGGTGGGAGGAGGTGAGCAGTCTCCTTGTGGTTCCTTCTGGATATATTTGTTCCCATCATAAAAGTATGAGACAATGGAAGGAAACAGGACATCGTTGTTGGAACATGGTTGAATTGGCACGGGTCAGGGGAGAAGCTGGTGAGCAGGGCTCTGCTCCTGTTACAGCTGGCTCCGGATAGTGCTGCCAGTGATTTCAAACCCTAACTCCTAAGGAATCTTGCTTTGCTAGAGCATTACAGCACAAAGGGAACTCAGAGCACAACCCTGGTTCATAAGGTGTTGCCTTTCAAGCGAAAGCCAGGTCAGTCTGAACGCTGCAAACTCAGCCCAGCCCTTTTCTCCCATGGGGAAACTGCTGTGGAATTGGAGTTTAAATACAGAAAAATGAGGACTGCAGTAAAACGCAGGGGAAACTGCATCAAAACCAACTTGTTTAGAAATGCTGCAAGTTGAAATGCTTCGGATGCCATCTGGTAGCTGGGAAGGCGAGTGTTCTGCGGTTAGCTGCGATGCTGGCTGAGCTTTAACCTTGAGCGAGGCAGAATCAAAGTCTGGGTGGAAAAATATAAAGCATCAGCAGGGGCTGAAAGATGCTTCTCTGTTCCCGAGAAGAAAATGGCAACGTTGGAAACCTAATGTTTCTGCGCACGTTTATTAATCCTAATGATTAGGTGCTGACAGCTCCTAAGAACAAGAACAAAACCCTTGGTTAAAAGAAAATGGGAACTAGAAGATTGTTCCTGCTGTTTTCTCTCTGCCCACCTTCCTCCCAGGTCTGGGCAGGCAACTGTCCAAAGCAGGAGGTGGCTTCCTCGCCATTCCCAGCTCCATCCCAGGTGTGTCTGTCTACAGCACAAGTGTCTGAATCCACAAACCCAGCACAGAGCTGGCATGCCTCTGTCAACAAGCTGTCTCTTCTATCAACCAGATCAAGCCACTTAGTGCAAGCAAAACAAGCTGGCCAAGTAGAATGGCACTTTTTATTACACCCATTAATGCCTTCAATCACAGTTCCTGCTGCACTGGTAAAGGAACCCAATGGATGCAGCTGCACCAGCAGGGGTGTACCCATGCTCCAAAGGGATGATCCCTTTGGGTGGCTCCCTGAAGACATCCACAGTGAGAGGAGACTCAATCCCTTCAGGCTGTCCCTTGAGGGCATCCACAGTGAGAGGGGATTTGTGGCAGCAGATCTATGGTCCACATTTTGTATTAACAACAGGAGGTTGTTGCTATTTGCCCTTTGATTTCAAACCCAGGAGCTAGTATAGAAAACTTCCCATGCCAGCTCTGCCCCATCCCTCTCTCATACCACGCCTTGGATGTTGACTCGAGCTGCTCTATCAGATCATTCCCAGCCCACGACATTTCAGCTATGTTGGCAGAGCCAGCATTTAAGGCCATTATTTGCAACGTGAGTTTGGCATCAGCAGCCTGTAGCTGTGGAATCTCCCTGGTATCCACCCTGGCATCAGAGCAGTCCATGCGGAGACAGCAGATGGTGGCAGCAAATCCAGCGAGTGGGAATGGAAGGGATATGCATGATGAGGAGGAGGAGGGTAAGGAGCAGTGCTGCAGGGCCACGTCTAGCATGCAAGAGACTCTCCCAGGAAAGACAAGGCAGGCCATGGTTGTCCTCCCAACTAACCTAGTGAAGAGTGGCTGCCAGGAAGTCACAGGAGGGCCTGTTCCACAGCCATAATGTGGCAATCACCCACACAGCAACTACTGCCACGTGGGGCTGAGCACACCACTAATTACCTAACGAGCTTGTTCCAAATGTCTGGCCGCAGTGTGAGTGACAACAGGAAGAGCACCAAACAATGACAAGTCCATTTGTCTCTTCTCGCTGACCCCAGCCCCGCATTAACAAATAGGTCACAAACAACGGGGATCTAATCCTCTGGCCATATGGCAGCTAACCGAAAAAAAAATAGAGGGGGAAAGAAAAAAGCTGCACAGGGAATGACAAAAAGCTCTGCAGAAATTCAGAGGGAAACTTGATAAATATATCCCTTGCAGTTTGAGATTTGATTTCCTCACTCTATTGTTTCCCATTTCCTGAGAGCTGGCTCGGTGGATCCCATTTTCTGCTTCTGTCTCCAGCGCTTGTAACCAAACAAGACTGAATCTCGTTATCCTGATGCATGGCTCGAGCTGTGTGCAATCCAATCTCCAAATCACCGTCATTTTTGTTCCATTACTGATCTTCCTTCCCGCTCCTAACCTACAGGGCTTCAGAAGGAATCAATTAAAAAAAAGAGGCTAGCATCATCTAATGAAGGTGTGATTAATGTTCAGCACTTAAGTCTGTATGAAGCAGCCAAGTAAGAACCTGCGTCGTGTCTCAGGAGGTTGGGCACCTTCCACTCACGCTGACTCCAGTGGGAGCTGGCATTTCCCAGCCACATGCTTCCATGTGGGGTAAATAGGGACTGAAATCCTTAACTGGCCCATTATGGAAATCTTCTAATTAAATGAGAATCTGGGCAAATGCAATCAGTATTGTCCTTAGAGCCAAAGCAGAGAGACATTTCTCAACAAGCACAGGCCCTCTATTGCTGACAGTGACACAGGATATATTCAGATTCATACAAAGTGATGTTCACCCCAGGTTATCCCCTTCTAGATTCATGAATATTTCATTGACATATGCAAAGTCTGATTTACAGTCTCGTCTGCTTGGATTAGACGCATGGATCCACAGGGTCTGCAGCCCTAAGCACACACACAGCATTTGTCTACAAGCCAAGGAAGAAGCAAAATAAAAGTTTAGTTTCTCCCATATTTAGCCTGGTTTCTTCAACCATCTTTAAATCAGAGGGTGAATGAGGGAGAGTGCAGCCCATTAAGCCTGTGCTTGAGTTCAGCTGGAATCGACCCAAGTTGGATCAGAACAGAGCATGCCTACAGCCAGCGTGAGGATTTTAGTTTCATTTGTGACGCAGACAAGCCCGTAGAACTGTTTCCAATGCGAGCCCTCATTTTGACAAGTTCAAAAGTAATACAGCCCTAAAATGGCTTTCAAAATTAATATACCTCTAATATGGGCTTTCAGAACAGACCTTTTCTGAACACGTTAGCAGATTCATGAAAAGAGGAGGGAGAATGCAAGCCCAGCACATTCTGGGTTTCTCAAAATGAATATGCACTGACAGTGCGAAAGGCAGTGACGTTTGAAATGTGCTTAGTTCTAGTAATTACCAAGTGGTGTGTTTCTTTAGAAGTTAAAGCCATTCTCATCTGCGGGCACCTTCCCTCATTCCTTTCTCCTTACTGCTCTGTAGGTGCAGTTTCTCCTCATGCCACATTGAGAAGCCAAGGCCACTGCACTGCTTATATTAAATCCCTCTAAAGCCTCAGGGTGAAATTCCACAACAGTTTTAATTGACCTAAGTCAGGGTGTTGTGGTTCCTGCCCTTCCTCCACCACCCGTTCCCATTCCCTCCCTACCACCAACACCAGCTTATATCAATCTGTGGTGAAGACTAATCACTTTCTGGTGGGGGAGGGTTACTTCTCAGCCAGTTTAGCTCCCTAAACCAGCTCAGCAGAAGGTCAAACCATCACTCACATCAGCAAAAAGGAGGGGATGGGACCACTGCAAGGCCCCACTGACTGGCAAGAAGGTATTTTTCTCGTTTAATAAGATACACCAGCACATTTAACCTAAAGAGCCTGGATTTGCTGTTTGTTCCCAGACTGGGAGCAGTTACACATTGGGACTGTGTAGTTTGGAGTCACAAACTCAGGACCAGGTTATCTGCAGTGAAGATGGCCTCATTTAGTGTTACCATGTGGTTCCTCAAAGCAAGTTACCAAGTTAGAGCCTGTAAGCCCATGCTGGAGGTCAAGGATTCCCTTGCGGTTGGCTCAGTTTGTACTATCTCTCTTGACTTCCTCCATGCCATGACGAGAGGACTTCCTGCCAGGAAGGAGTTGGTGGAGGATGTCACCCATCAGAGTTCCTCTTCATCATCCCTGCAGCCACCCAAGGAATGTCATCCAAAGAGTCAGACCCTCCCTTTTGCCCCAGGCCCATCCTCAGCTCGACTGATGCTTCATAACAACAGCCAAACCACACGATGACTTGTGTTGTTGCACAAAGATCATGCACGGCCAGGAATGATCCTCACTCCTCCCAGCTGCTTCTCACTGTGGGGAAAACCACCCTGTTGAGCTCATGATGAGGAAAGTATCACGATAACAAGAGGAGCTGTGCTGCTATCTCTGGAGCATCACCTGCAAATTGTGTCTCCTTTCCTTATGGTGAGCTGAGAGTGATTTAGGCTTGTCTTGTCTGGGTGCAGGGGGAGGCAAAAGGCTTTTTGTCCACTAATACAAGAAGGGGACACGGCAGATGTGAAGCGTCCCTACAGCCAAGCAGGCAACCAGGGGTCGCTGCTGTCAGAGGACATAATACATGACAAAGTACCATGAGGTCGAGCCCAGAGGAGGGACATAAAGATGCTCCGAGGGCCGAAGCACTTCTATGGAGGCAAGCTGAGAAAGCTGAGGTCCACAGGAGCTTTCTTCAAGTGTATTCTGCTCGCAGAGCACCCTGCATTAAAGCTACATCAGCTTCTAACCCTGGGAAATAGGCTGTGTACAACACAATTTTAGCTCAAATGTCATAGCATTGCTCTCAGACACAATAGGAAACGCAGGACCTCTGAAGCAGACCAAGTAGCAGAAGCTGTAGACATTTTCAGCTCTGTTTTAAACCAAAGCATTGGTAACACAGTGCTGCCGTGTCCCTGGATTACAGCTGGATGCCCATCACTGATTATCACAGCTGAAAAGCTGATAGCTTTTCCCCCTGACAGCTGAAAACTGTGAGCTGTCTGTTTGGTTTGTGTTTGCACAGCACCCAGCCAGTCGCTTAATTACTTGGCCCAATTTCCAGGTTTCTGATTCCCACTTCTGCAAGTGACTTCCTCCATTCCCACGCTCACAAATCCACTTGCAACTTTCGTATCTGTGCTCACGGTCCTGATTCCGAGCTTGTCACTGCTGCCCCATCCCAAGGAGTATCTCATCCAACCTGAAAGGGCAGAGCTGTAAATACACGATCCCTGTGGAATCAACAAGCAGATGAAGAAAAATCACCAGCTAGGCTGGAAGAGATTCATGACAAGCAATCAGGGCTCCACAAAGCAAACAAACTGCACAGCACTGCAGGCAAGGAGCTCTTGGGAGCATGTTCAATTCTAACACTATCTGATCAAGCTGCTCCATGGATTAGTCCTGCTGGACAACTGCTGTTCAAGCTCCTCAAAAATAGAAGGCTTTCATCTTCAAGGACAGCAGGTTTCAATAGCCATTGGAGCATCTTGGCCAGTCAAACAGGTTAGAATTGGATGCAATTAACGCTCCCACAAGCTTCCACATTCTTTACAGGCTGAATGAGATTCCGAAATCCAGGACTGTTCCCTGAGCCTCATGAACATTAGAGGAAGTCAAAGGAGCCCGTTCTCTTCTGGTGTTTAGAAATCAAGCATCTGTGTGATCCCAGAAGGTGAAAGGCAAACACCAGTGCTGCTGGGAACTGCCTGTACGCAGCCCAGTTTCTTCTGGGGCACAAACCACAACAGCCTCAACCTCAATCAAAAATAACTGCAAAGCAAGTTGCTACAGACAGTGGGTTTCTTCTGTCCCTCAAGAAGCCTCTCTTAACACTTGCGTGTTGCTCATAGCACTGTAGGGAGCAGGAGATGCAATCCACGGTGCAGCCATAAGAGGTTTTAGCAATACTGAAGCGGTCTTCGATGCGATGCACAAACTGAATAACCCAACCAGTGAGGGTAAAAGCCAAATAAGCTGAAACTTGTATTGAAAACCTCCCATCTGTCCCCAGTGGGCTGGAAGAACAGCTCACAACACCTGCACAGCTTGGCTTAAAAGTGCTTTACACTCAGCAGGATCCTAACCACTTGCAAAGGAAGGGCAGTGCTCTATGGATGATTTCTTCTGCTGAAGCCACCAATCTGACCCTCAAAAGAAAACTGACAGATGCTTCCATGCAAACACCCTGTGTGCCTTGCTCTCTGTTAAGCTGCTACTAATCCTTCATTACAAGCACGTTGAAGCATCAGCTTTTCCAGCTTGGTTATCATGAGAAGCAAACATGAGACTCCAGTGTTTTCCCTCCAGACAAGGCAAAACCTCCAGTTTTGCCCTGAGGAATGTCAGGAAACAGGAGATGCTTCATTCACGGGCACCTCTATCAAGATGCATCTCACAGACATAGCTCTGGTTCAAGAAGTGTCCAAGTCCTGCTCTGCTGGGTCCTATGGGAACACAACAAGGACATCTGTCTGCTCACCCACTTCCAATGCTTGGCCTCTTCTCTCCAAGACGAACAGGTCTGAAACACAGAACTGAGAGTCAGCATGTAGGGAGATGCTTAAAATCAAAGGTGTTCAGTCCATAATCCCATAGTAGTGGTCAATAGTGAGTGCTGGGGGAAAAGTGCAGCATTTGTGTGCTGTTTCTCAGCATACCACCACACTGCCATGGGTTTCTTCCAAAAGCTCCATCATCCCTTGATGTCTTTGCCTCATGCTCCATTAACTATCATGTTTTATACCCTTGAGGCTGAAGCATCTACTAAGCATGATAGGTGGCCCACTTTGCTTTCTAAGCCTTCAGCACACAGGGGTGCTCCGAGCCCATCCTGCACAGGTGGAGTTAAACATATGCTAAACTGATTTACTGAACCAGTAAATGTCTTTGCCCTGGGGAACCAAGAACAGCACAGCTGTAGTTTACTGGAGGCTGCATTGCTGATCCCAGCTGAGGAAGAAGCAAGCAGATATCAGCTTGGGTAGCAGTTCTTGAGTTAATCTCCTGATCTCCAGAGGGAGAAAACACAGGTGCTCGGGCTGCAGAGGGGATGCAGTGCTTTCCCAAGCTGTTTTTTGAGGACCAAACCCTTGTTGTAACTGTTCATCTGAGCTTTTGCAGGAAGCCCAGTGGTGCCTCCAACCCTCTGCTCCCAGAAAGCCTGAAATCCCAGACCCTGCAGCAGGGAGGACTGACAGGGCCATGCAGTTTGATGCACTAAAAAGTCCCCTCCCAAACACTTTTCCATCGCAGCAGGACATCATCATGCAGCATTAATGACAGGAAAACAAGTCCATAACACACAGTACACCCTTGCTGCAGCCTAATCATTAGCTCCACGAGCTGGTGAGGTTTTCAGACATGCAAAGCCTGTAGGAACCAAGACTTTCAGGCAGGCACAGCTCCCCAGCAAAGCCCCAACCCAGTTCCTCTTCCAGTCAGAGAGAGAAAGAGAAGGAAGGAGGGAAGGAAGACAGCAAATCTGCAGTTGGGATGTTGAAAGGAATGCTTTATTCAAATACATATAACAGAGTGGTTTGCTCTATGCTTTGCTGCATATTGCATCTATATGCATGCATGTACATACACCTACATGGGAAAGGGTTTTATTACCTGTGCTTTTTAGTGCCTTGCGTCACTCAACCCATGAGCACTACCAGAGCCATGCTGTTCCTCTGCCATCAGCTTCACAGGGAGGTGCTCAGGTCCCAGGTTCTGGGGATCTCAAACCCTTTCATTGGAAGAAATGCTGCTGTTTCCAGCATCGCAGGAATGTTTCTAAGGAAAGCAGTGCCTTGACTTCCCATTGGAAATTAAGAACTGCCTTGTAGGAGCACTGCATATAGGGCTTGCTAACAGAGGCAGATAGCAAGAACGCGCACCTTGGAGCTAACCCCTGGGCTGTGTTTCCTTCCAACACTCATGCCAGATCATGTTCTCCTTCATGGATATCTGGAAAGGCTTCAATGAAATCACCCTGGATTTCCACAGCTGTTGTGTCAGAAATCACAATCCAACAGCCTCAGGGAAGAGCCCATCAGTTTTACTGTAGGCTCCAGAAGTCTTCACTCACCCTTTCCTCTTGCACCACTTAGGAAAAAGGCATTGAACACTGCTGTGCCACCAAAGCTACAGCAGCAGCTTTATTTAGCTTGGTTTTCTAAAGGGAGGCAGACGCAGTAGCGCTGTGCAGGTAGGGATGGGCAAGGCCACGCATGTGAATTCACCCTTGAAACCTTTGAGGCTGTCTGCTCATCCCAGGCCAAACTGATGACAGGCTGGCCAGAGGTTTTAGAGTTGTTTAAATTCCAATCATTTTCTAGGTGGACAGCTTGGGAGAGAGGTCATGGCAATGTGCTCAACCTTGTATCAGGCTTCAGAGAATCCACACAGACATGCCACTTCAAGGCCCAGCTCTATAGTCTATGCTGCACTGCAGCAGCAGGAATAAATCACAGTGAAAGCAGAGCTGGGGGCTCTGGGGGACTCCTGAGAGCATCTCCTCCTTCCCTGCAGGAAAGGGCAGTTCGGAGCAGCCAGAGCATCCGGGGAATCCGCAGCTGCACCTGCATCCGTCGCTGGCCAGACACAGAGGCCTTCAGTGCTCCATCTTCCCTCCGCTTCCTCCCTCTTGTCTTCCCCAGCTCTGCCCTGAATAGGCGGTTTCAGGAGGAGCACAGTGCCCGGATTCTCTCTGCTTTTACAGCGCATCCGGTGCTCCGTGCATTATCCCTGTGGGCCCTGCTCCAGCAGCCTGCCTGCCTCTTCCCACTGCCCGGCGCATCGCCAGCCCAGCCAGGGATGTGGTAACATGCACATCCTCCTCCCAAGGAAGCCTCCTCCTTCCAGCCCCTGGCCCAGTGCTCTGGGCTGTCCCCAGTGCTGATCCCACACCATCTGCCTCGGCACTGACTAAAACCCTGCCACACAGGGCTGCAGTTCTGCACCCACAGCCCACGAGTGCAACCTAGTCTGGTGGAAGATGTCCCTGCTCATTGCAGAGGGTTGGAACTCGATGAGCTTTAAGGTCACTTCCAACTCAAACCATTCTGAGTCTATGAGCTCAGCCAAAGCAGCGCTGTGGCTGAGTCCCAAACCACCCCTGCACTGTTGGTACCCCACATCCCTGGGAAGCATCACCCAAGCATGTCCCCACGGAACAGCCCCAAAGCAGCAGGGTAGGTAGGGTGCTGAAGGGGGAAGCACAGCCACTCTTGCCTCACTTCCAGCGAAAGGCATGACGCGAGCTCTGGTTTAATCAGTTATTAATAACTTCTTTGTTCACAGGCCCGAAGGAGGAACCCAAATGTGACTGCTGCAGCTCGGGCACCCCTCCACGAGCCATCATTCACAATTCCTACCGACAGGATCCGTGTTCTCGGAAGCGGCAGACGTCCCCGTGAGTCACAGCGGTGACAGCATGGTCCTCACCTACGCGCGCGCCGCGAGGCTGCTTTCCTCTCTCTCAAACCCTAGGAAAATAACAGATGCTGTTGTTGAGGGGGAGCTCCTCCGAGTCTGTTCAAGCACCAGGCTGCGTCTGGACGGGGCCAAACTAGCAGCTCCCCTAAAACAAGGGACTACACAGCTCCTCTGCCCGTGGGTGGTCACTCCTGCAGCCCCATGCTGCCTGCACAGGGTGAGGAACCCTCCTCTATGGCATGCACTGACAGCAAATAGCCTCTACACCCAAATCTCGGCCTCTCTGTCTGATTTCTTTGGAGCTTGCAGTTAAAGGGACCCTTCTGATTTCTCCTCCATCCAAATCCAAGCAGTGGTGTGACCCTCTTCGCCTCCACACCATGGTGGGTCTCATTCCTCTACTCCATAGGGATAGCTCCTGAGGAGCCACAAGAAATAGCAAAGGAATTGCCAGTCCCATTGGTGCTGCAGCACCAGTCTGCCCACATAACGCTGGTATGAGGACCTTGCCTCCTCCATAACGCACACAAGCAGCATAACACCAAGGAAGATCAGAGGCCAGACGCCACAGCAGTTTCCCCACCCAAAAGCCTCTATCAGACATTCCCAGAGCAGCCCTCAGCAGATCCAGCAGAAAACATCACTCACAGCTTCAAGCAGAGCCTGGGTTGACTTGGATGAAGGCACCCAGCAACACTCAGTTACCTGCAGATATGTCAGTGACCACAGTAAGGGCAGAGCCCAAGGGCCAGCAAAGCACAGCCATAGAGCACAGAGGATCTGCTTCCAGCTGGGCACCAAGAGCCTGATGCAGATAGAACTGACTGATCTCTCCAGGCCACACAAAAGGAAGCGACATCAAAAAGGACAGCCTACTTTGTGCTCTGGTGTCCTGGGCTGCTGAGAGAAGCCATCCCAAGGAACAGCAGGAGCTTATGAGCATCTCCAAGACACAGACACAATAGAGAACATCCCTTCCCCATCAGTCCAAGCCCACCTACAAGCCTCCATTTACTTTTATAGGGCGCAGGGAGTTAGAGCCTTAGACTGCTGCTAGTCCTGATGATTAACTCACTAATGGCTTACATCTCTCTAAATGACCCTCACCTGAGTCTCCATCCCAGCCTGAGCCAAAACAAAGGCAGTGCCTGTCCTCAGAGCCAGGCGTCAGCACTGCTCACTCCATCACCTCAAAACTGAGTCCTGGGAGCCTCACGTGTAGCACCGATGTTGGTTCAACCTGAGGCTGCTACTGTTATGTCTGGGCTCTCCCTCCTCACCAAAGTGATGTATGGCCCTTGCCCAGGAGGCTGGTCCCAGCCTCCATCCAAGGCTGCACACCCCCTCTTTGGGATGACCTCCCTCCTCAGTGTCCCCTTCCTGCAGGATTGGGGTGGAATTCCATATCCGAGACTTCATGATGTCCAGTTCCTTTTCAGAAACATCATCAGGCCCAAGTGCTCAAAGTGAGGTCCCACCACCCCCCTCCTGCCCTCAGGCTTCATTCCTTCCCTTCCAACCCAAACTATTCTGTGATTCTCCCATGGGAGCTGGGGAGCACAGTCCCACTTCCCACCCCATCCATGCTATTGGGCAAGCAGGACCTGCTCTGATTTACTAGCCCAGAAACCCTAATAGGAGCCTCAGCCACCCATGTTGATGCCAAGAAGGCATCCTTAGAGGATGGAGGAGATGGGGCTCCATGACTTCAGGCCACCGGAGACTCTCATGGCCATGTTGGACATGGCCAACTGGCTCTGGGTCTACTGGCTGCCCCTCCTGTAAATGTTCTGTTATGGGTCCTGCAGGACAATGAGAGGTTCAGAGGGGTACGACCCTCCCAGCACTCTCCATTCACTGTATTCAGTTACACCAAGGTGTAAATGGTGACACAAGCTACTTGGTTCAGGCTGGGCTTTGTAGGAAAGCAGAGCTATGCACAAGGACGAGTCTGATGCTCAGGACGTGACCTCTGCTCCGGGGGGAAAGTGCTGACTCCAAAATCCTGTTTACAGGCACTGACGTGGCATTTTCTAACCCAGGATGTTGCTTCCTCTCTGTGTGGGGCCTCAGTGGGGCAACCACTTCCTCAAGAGGCCGGATTCTCATCACATCCCGTGCACTGGCCTGGGTCAATACTGGACCCAGGCACACAGGCAGCTATGGGTGATGTGACTGGCACTTGCTGTGCCAGTGCAGAACATCTACTGTGGTCTCCAGAGGACATCCGCTGCCAGAAGCAAAACCCATGTACACACGGGGGGCTATGGCATGAGCCAGAACACACTCTCTATCCCTTTCACCCTCCGGGCCCAGCTTACAGCCCCTCCATAGGAGACAAAGCCAGGCTTGGAACACTCCTCCTCTCCCATCCTCCCCAATGCCCTGGATGGAGAGGAGCAAGGAGGAGTCTTAACAAAGCTCTTCGGGCCTGCAGTAGAAAGGGAAGAGGCTCCCTCCCTCCTCTTCCTCCCTCCTGCATGGGGAGCTTGTAGCCAGGTAAACACAGGATGTTGATGCAACAGGCTCAGAGGATTGGGCAACGATGGAGACAGCAGAGCTTGGGGCAGCAAACAGCACCCAGAGGGGAATGGGTGATGCTGGAGCTGACTGCACCCTCTTCTGCCCGTCCCCAGGTTCAGCATCATCACCATGGTCCAGGATGCAGGCTTTGACACCCACCAACACAACTGTACGGGTCCCTCTGAACACTGGGGTCCCACAGGGTGCAGGGATGGGGGGAGAGACCCCCAGGATGCTCAGCACCAACCGCTCAGGCCTGGCACTGCAGGGACAGGCTCTTCCCTGCTCCGGTACAGGGTGTGCTGTGCAAAGTGTGGCTGCTTGACAAGGGACAGGAGGGAAGATGATGGGGGACACCCAACAGCCTTGTTTTGATGTTTCTTGGACGGCTCAGACCCGTGGTTAGTCAGCGTTGGCTGCCTTGCAGGGCTCTGCAGCACAGCCTCATGCTATCAAGTGGGTATTGCAGGGGTCCCAGCTTCTTCTCAGGGCTCTGGTGAGCACGGGATGGGGAAGATTTGGGGCTGCTTATGAGCACAAGGAAGGGGTTTCCCAGCTGGAGGAAGGGATGCCATGGGCATCTCTGGTTTTGCAGTACCAGGATGCTCATGGCTCCTTTGAGGGGTTCCGTGGAGGTGGCAGGATGCTGAACTGGTGTACACTGGGCTCTGTGATCAGAGGCACCCCATCCCACTCCCTGGCAGTGAATTGGGATGAAGCACCCAAGAACTGGCTGAACACAGCAGCGTTTGGCTCCAAACCCAGAAACAGGGCTATAGACCAAGGAGGAGAAGGGACCCACGGCTGGAGCAGCAGGAAGGATCAGAGTGAAAGGGATGTGTGATGTGGGGGTGCAAGGACAGAGATGCAAAAGGGGCTGCCTGCTTCCTTAGAGCAGGAGTGGAGGAGCATGTGGCACTGTCCCCAGTGTCCCCAGTGTCCCCCTTTATACTGCTGCCATCTGCTGGCAGGACCCAATCCTGCTGCGGTCCTGAGTCCAAACACTGCGCCAAAGCCTTGGGGACCCCTTTGTGACCCCACTGTCCTGCACCCCATTCCCAGGCACAGCGGGCAGTGCGGCACCATGCATGGCTTCGAAAGGACACCCCAGACCTCTCTGCTGTGAGTCCAATGAAGCTGCACCCCAAAACCTCTCACAGTATCCACGTGTGGGCATCTCCCCACACTAACCTGCTCCTTGGATTGTGGGTTTCTCCCATGTCAAACCCCCTTCCAGTGCTCAGACACCCCCATGCCCAGCTCACCCCCACCATTGCCTTATTGTATGCAACACAGATTTAATACCATCCAATCCGTGCTGATGGACGCAGGGATGGGATGAAGCCCTTGGCCAGCAGCAGGGTCAGAGCAGCAGCTCTGCTGGGGCTGCTTTCCCTAGGGAGCATCCAGCTCCGCTCTTGCCAAGCAGCAGAGGAAGCCCACCCCGAGATAACCTCTTCCTGCTGCACTCCTATCCCCTGCCTCTTGCCAGGCCATGGAGATCTGCTGAGTCCTATCCCTATGACATACCGAGCCTATTCCCACGGCCTCCCCAGCATTTCCGCTTCCCTTGGGAACAGCAGGTCCTGAGGCCGTGTTAGGGATGAGGGCATGTAGGGACACCCAGGACCATCCTCTTCGCTTCCCATGGGCATGTAGGGACACTGAAAATGGCCTGAATGGGGTTTTACATGGTGTTTGCTTTTTGGATGCACTTGAAAAGCCTCTTGGATGCACTTGGGAAGGATTGGAGAGACAAATCCAAACCCCACCAAGGCCTTGCAAGCACCACAGCTCATCTCTCCCTGGGCAGATGGCAGCGGCATCCCGCTCCTCACTGGAAAATGCCCAAGTGCATGGGCAGGGATTGAGCTGCAGCTGTCCCTGCTTTAATTCCTCAGAGCAAAGCACAAGCAGCATCCGGAGGATTTTCTGTGCACTTCATGTCCCGGCCCACACACACAACGGGAATGCTGCACGGCATCGGAAACCTTCCCATTGGGAACGATGCCTTGCATTGCGAGCCCTGCGCACTCAGTGCCTGACGCCCACGAGAGCTGCAGGAAATGGTTTCAGTCTAAAAGGGATTATTTTTTCCCCTATTTCTGCAGAAAAAAGGCAATCCCCAAAGGGCCACGACTCAAAAAGCCAATGGCAATGACACTGAAAGCTTGCTGGTGAGAGCTGGGACCTCACATGGAGTTCTTGGTCTGACCTCCAAAGAAATTAGGCTGTGCATCCACCATTCCTTCCTGCACCTCTTCCCATCCATCTTTACCAAGGCATCCATTCCCATCGAGCCACTCTTCCAAGTCCATGAAGGCAGCTCAACCCTTACAAGACATCAGAGACTCCCCCATCAGCACTGTCTGCCAGCCATACTCTCCAGGCACATCTCACCCACATGCATATCCATCACCATCTTTTTCCCTTCCAACACCCATTGCCTCCCAACACATCTGCCCATGGCCCATGGCAGAGGTGATGCCACCAACCAACGTGACCCCCTCAAATGGGCCGGAACATCTTCCCCCCCCCCAGCACATCTGGACAGCTGTGCCTGCGTGGTGCTCCTGCTGACATCAGCACAGCTTCCTGCCTCCGCACCGCTGCGTTGTGTGCTCACCCCGCACCCCACAGGAGCGCTCAGAACCATCCTGTCACAGCCAGAGCCATGGAGTCAGTGGCTCTGTACAGCTTCCAGACAACCGAGAAGGACGAGCTGCCCTTCCACAAAGGGGACACCCTGAAGGTACACGGGCAGGGGGGTCACCAGCCATGGGGGGGTTGGATGCTGATGGTTTGGGGGATAGAGTGAGCACATGACATGGGGGTGCTTTCTTATTGCCTCTATGGGGCTTTCTGTGGCATATAAGGAGCCATAATTGAGGTTTTGGGATGTACAGCAGCATCCCCAGTAGCGGTGGGTACCACTTTGTGCCGCCGGTCACATCTCTAGCAAGGACCCTACTGGGACTTGGCATGTGGCCTCCCTGGCCACCAACTGTGCTCTGCCACAGCCCCCCAAGGGCTGGAACATGGTTTCCCTGCCCCATGGAATCACTGAGGGCCGCAGGAACCCCACATCAGGGAGCATGTGCTCAAACACCCACCACAACAGGGGGGGCTCTTTGATGCCACTTGGTAACTCCAAAAACCTTCTGGGGGGCTCAAACCATCCCCAGGAAACTGCATCCTTGTGATGGGGGTGAGGGCACCCACATCCTGCCACACCACCCAGCACTCACCCCTCTCCATGGGGCTGATACTGTGATACCCAGCACCCTGCAGCCCCCCATGGGTGCAGCCATCCCTGAGGAGGGTACATGCACGGCCACGCTGTGTGTCCCTGTGCCCTCCCTGCCTCCTCAGTGTGTTTTCCCCATCCCCATGCCCCGGGTTTCGGATCCTCTTTGCTCAGCTCTGCCGAGGCTGGAAAATCATGTGGCATGGATGTGGGTGTCAGCACCCGGCAGCACTGGGGGACACAGGGGCCTGGCTGCCACCTCCAGGGATGGGGTTTACCCTCGTCTTTGGCTGAGGGTTTGGGGCACCCCCCAATTGCCTGCACTTGTGAGCTAAGGAGGGCTGGGGAGCAGCCAGGCTGTACCAGTGCCCCCACACCACATCGCTGTTGTCAGAGCCCCCTTTTCACGGGGATTCATGGAATGGTTTGGGTTGGAAGGGACCTTAAAGCTCATCCAGTTCCAACCCCCAGCCATGGGCAGGGATGCCTTCCATTAGGGAAGGGTTAGGTGGGGAATGTGGGGTCTGGGGCAGTGAGGGGGGTCCCACTCAGCCTTCTCCCAGGGTTCCTGTCGCACCTTAGATCCTCAACATGGAAGATGACCAGAACTGGTACAAGGCTGAGCTGTACGGCTGCGAGGGCTTCGTCCCCAAGAACTACATCAAGGTCAAGCCTCACCCGTAAGTACCATCCACAACACTTGGAAACAGCTTGAAACCCTGCTGTGGCAGCACCCACCAGCACCAGGACATCCTCTCCCACCACGCAGGCTGTGATCCCAACACTCCATCCCATTGCCCGCCAGCCTGCACAAGCAGTCCCACACATGGGGAAACTGAGTCACGGAGTGATGGAGTGTGCGTGCCAGGTCAGTGTGCCCATGCCACCACAGCCAGAGGGGACAGGAGGCAGCAGTGTGTCCTCATACCCCTGACACAGAGCAATGCAACCCCAGGCTGCCGCTAAATAAATGATAATTGGGGAACAACGAAGCGCTATGGGATTAGGAGTGCATTAGACACAATCCTATTACTGTGTTATTAAAGCCTAGCGTAATCCATCCCTGTTTTAACCTGTGTTTTATGTATCATTATCCCCTGGTACATCACATGTAAATGCCATAGCAAAACCTGCTCGGGGCTGCAGGAACGCGTGGGCTCAGGCAGCCCAGGGCACATCTCATTGCCTCTCTGGTTTGGGTTAACAAGCTGGGGCGGGCAAGACAGAGCCTCTTGTATGCAGAACATGGAGGGATAGCACTGGGAGAGGTGTCAAAGTCCATGGGTGATCATTCAGGGGGCAGTTTCAACAGGGAGCAAAAGGTCTGCATGGCCTGGGGCTCCCCAAATGCATAGACACAGCCTTGGCAGGGAGGGGAGATGGGGAACCTGCTCCTCCACATTGTTCCAGCAGCTGCCTGCAATGCAGGCAGGAAGGGTTTCATCCTGCATGGAGGATTTGCTGCCCTGCAACCCTCTCTGGCAGGGTTTTTCCTATAGGGAGACATGGGGAGGAGTGAGGTGATAGGCAGTGAAGTAGGGGCTGAGGCCCATGATGTGATGAGCCAGGGCCAGGATGTGGTCATGGCTGTCAGTGATGCTGCACTAACCCTGAATTGCTAAGGCAGCATGTGGGGACACGTCTGCACCCGCAGCACCCTGTGATAGCACTGGGGGAAGGGATCCATCCACTTCAGGGATGTCCCAGCCCCATAGAGAGCCAAACAGGGACCCTGCTCCCACCAGCACCATGGCTCTCGGTGCCTCCGTCCTTAAGTGCTGGTGCATTGGGGTGTCCCTGGGTGCCAGCATGGCTGATCCCGGTGTCCCTCACAGGTGGTATGCAGGAAGGATCTCCCGGCATCTGGCAGAGGAGCAGCTCCTCCAGCGCAAGCACCTCGGAGCATTCCTGATCCGAGATAGTGAGAGCACTCCGGGGGAGTTCTCCATCTCCGTCAAGTGAGAGGCCATGGGATGCGGATGGACACACAATGGGATGGGCAGGGACACCCCCCCAGCGCCTGCTCTGGGGACCAGAGGCATCAGGCCCCCCTTGTGCATGATGCCCACTGTAGTGCTGGGGATGGGGGGAGCACCCTGCCCTGTCCTGGTCACCATGAAGGGGTTTAAGGCTGCAGAGCCATACTCCCAACACATCCAGACACAGCCCCACACAGGGCCTTCCCCTCTGCAGCTTCATGCTCCGCCTCCATCCCCACCGCTTCCTGCTCCCTGCCTGCACCGTGGGCTGTATCTGGGTCCCTCATTGGGGTGCCCCTCAATACAGCCACGTGGGTAACAACAGTACCGGGCCAAGCTGCAAGCACAGCCCAGGGGACATGGCCTGGAGGAACGTGTTGCCCAGAGCATCCCAAAGGACGTAGGGTTGCAGCATCCCAATGCTGTGGGGCTGATGGCTTTGGCATGGGCAGCAGAGCTGTGTGAAGGCAACGTGCCAAAGGGCAGAGCCTGCCCCAGGGCCTCTCACCCCATCGCTACCCCATCGCTGCCCCTTCCCTGCCCCTTCCCTGCCCCTTCCCTGCAGCAGGAGCCCGCCCCGGGCCAGGCAGGCACTTTCTCACGCTGCTAATCTCTAATTAAGCATTTAAGGAGGTTCTTGCCCATAATGAAAGGGAGCTGTGCTCTGCTCTGCGTCTCCAGCGAGGCCAAGTCCCTGCCCTGCCCGGGGGGGCTGCAGTGGTGGGTCCCTGCAGCAGCCCTATGCACCCCAATGGGCCACCCCAGTACACACTGAGGGGTGATGGCAATTGGGGCTGGCAAGGGAAGTCCCTACCTGCAGCTTGGGGGTCCCAAGGGACATGGGATTTGGGAGCCTGACCCCGGCCTTTGCTGTCTCCTCCTGGAATGTGCTGAGCTGAGACCTGCAGCTCTCCCTGCGTTTTCTTCCGATGTGGCTCCTCTTTGATCCCTGTTGGAATTAGGTCTGGGTGCTCCAGCATCCCGAGGCCATGCTAACGTCCATCCTCCTTGCGCAGCTATGGGCAGCATGTCCAGCACTTCAAGGTGCTCAGGGAGAGCAATGGCAAATATTACCTTTGGGAGGAGAAGTTCAACTCCCTCAACGAGCTGGTGGATTTCTACAGGACCACCTCCATAGCCAAGCAGCAGCAGATCTTCCTCCGGGATGAGGACTGCAGCCAGGAGGTACCATCAGGGGAGGAGGCCATGGGGATGTGCAGAGCTGGGGTGATGGCTTCCCAGGGCTGGGAGCCCTTTGGGGTTGATGAGATGCCAGGAGGAAGCTCTTCCCTGTGAGGGTGCTGAGGCGCTGGCACAGGGTGCCCAGAGAAGCTGTGGCTGCCCCATCCCTGCA
>JASSUY010035312.1:0-29040 GCA_032466535.1 Forpus xanthops
TCAGCACCCTCACAGGGAAGAGCTTCTGCCTAAGAGCTCATCTCAGTCTCCCCTCTGGCAGTTAAAGCCATTCCCTTTGCCCTGTCTCTACATCCCTTGTCCAAAGCCCCTCTCCAGCTTTGCTGTCACCACCTTGCACAACACCAGGGCCGGAATTAAGATCCCAGCAGGGTGCTCTGAATGTGATGCTTAAAGACAGAGGAATAAGAACCTGCCACTAACATGAGGAGAATTCCCATGTCTTGTTTGTGTCCTCTGTGTAACACCAGCCTTCCTGCTCTTCATGCTGCTCCCAGCCATCCAGGAGTCCTGAAGGCTGCGATGGGAGCATAGAACAGGGCTGACTTAACTCCAGCATACAATAGCTGTTTCTTCTCATCCGGGTGAACTTACCTTATCTTCCACCTCAAGTACCTCCAGGACCCTACAAGTGTGCACGTGCAGGAGAATAAAGGTATCTGCCATGAAATCTGCAGGCACAGCATTAACCAGGTGGGATATGAACAACTGCCAAGCCAACACTAGAGACCTTTATTTGCCTTGTGGAGAAGTACCTCCCAAGTGCCAGCAGAAGGGCACGTAGCTGTGCTAAGCCTGCCAGGTCAGTCTTTAGCACAAGCTGCTTCCATTCGCCTCCTCCCCTATTCACTGTGTCTCCCCTTCCTGGCATGCAGCAGCCTTGAGAGGAAAGTTACTGTGCCCAGGGAGGGCTTGGCACGGGGCTGATGTACACTGACAGGGTGTTTTCTTCCCTGGCGCCCGGCCACGCATAAATCCCCTTTCTGAGTCATTCCCAGGGAGAAAACCAACACCGGCATTCCGCTCCCCTGCAATGGGGAGCCTGATGGAGCAAACAGAAAAGGAGCTGCCTATCAGAAGGGATGAGCTGATGTCTGCAAGCACTGGGGAGAAGGGGAGGGAATTCCTATAAACGCAGTAACACTGATAAAGGGGGGGAAGGAGAAGTAATGAAGGATGCTGGAAAAATACCGCTTGGCAGAGCAGGTGATGCATGCTTCCTCAGTGCCCCATAGGGAAAGCCAAGCCCCACAGTCAGCTTTTCACTTGCTATTTTTCCTCTTACGTTTATTGCCATTTCTTACAGACATCAGGGCAGGTTTTGCCCTGTTCTGCACAAACGTGGTAGATGCCACTTTGGCAAGTACCAGGGACCAGCAGAGCAATGAGAGCAGGATGCTCTGCGGCTTGAGGTAGAAAGCCAGGCCAAGCAGCTGGGAGCTATAACAGACCAATATCCTTAGCAGATAGGGCACAGATGTGGACATGCAGCCACAGGCCAGCGTGTTACACAAACACATCATGTGGATAACCCATGCCTTAAATGCTGCCAGCCTAACAAGGCAACCGAGGCAGAGCAGGGGCAGGACAGCAAGAGGCTGATAGGTAAGGTAAGGGTAAGAGCATGGAAACTCATCTAGAGCCACCAATTACTACAGAAGAGTCATTAGGAAAAGCTCACTTCTGAGTTTTTGCATTTGCACACGCAGGAGCCAGACACAGAGAGGAACCTAAGGATGTATTCTTGGTAACCTACTTCCCCTCGGGCTGCTTGGCCAGAGCTACTGAAGTTATTAGTTACTGTCCACTGAAATGAAGCAGGCTTGGTTAAATGAAACTTATCTTCTGCCTTGGATAAGGAGCAGAACAAAGGGCAGCGGGGCTCCATTTAAGCACTGCAGCACCTAAATCTTCTCAGAAACATTGAGATGTGGTCTTTAATGCACCTCTCTGAAGGCAGACCCATGGCACCACACAAGTCATAGGTCACTGCATGCAGACACCTCACTGCGAGGCAGGTACTAATAACAGGAGCATCTCAGGCATGTGTGGGACCATCTACAGTCATCAGCTGGTGGTTCCTTCCCAACCTTTCCCCACAGCAAAGACACAAGCATGTAACTGATCACACTTAACTGCATGCATGAAAGCATCCCCACACTCCAGGCTGCTAAAACCTACGTTAAAGACCAGATTTCTGGTTTCCAAGCCCTCTCTGGCCAGGCAGCAGTTAGATACTACAAACAGTAAGCCATTTCTCTCAGCCCTTTCTCCAACTCACATAGCCCCCAAAGTTGCCATAACATTGCTATACACCTGACAATACACAATGCATACACCCAGCTGTATGCCATCTCATACACAACAGACCAGGATGCCCACAGGATTAAGTATAGCCTGGTATCCACACCATTCTCAGAAGCAGTAACTACTGGGATAAGTAAAAATATGAGCATTGAAGGACTTCAAATACTCAGGAACAGCACAGGAGAGTAAACTTTTATTATGTGGAATGGGATGTGTAAATAAAACTAAGTGAAAATGGAGGTTGCCCACAAGAGCTCAGCATCTCCCAAGACCAGGTCTCACACTGGGCACTGGTGATACAGTCCCAGTCCCATTAGTAGGTGTCCCCTCATCCTGTCTCATGACACTATTTCAGGACAAGAGCATCTCTCCTCATGCACATCGATGATCATGTGTAAAGGTATCTATAGAGCTCAAACCTGCGGCGCCAGCTCTCACAGCCCCTCATCACCACTTTAACAGCTGAACCCACACAGTTTCCTTCGGAAGGGGACTGAGTCAGCACTCACCAAATCAGGATTAACCAGAACTCTCAGCCTCTATAAAAAGAGTGAGAGGAAAGCCTACTTCTGATGCATAGTATGAGGCTTCACAGCACTTCAACATACAGCAAGGGCCTTCTGTAGCTAAGCTACACAAATGAGTAGTCAGTTGTTCATAGAAGCAGAGTTAGGATGCAGAAAGATGAGGTGGTGGTTGTCTCCAAATCTTACAGCTGACAACCATCACTGCATGGGTGTTTTCTTGGCTTCCTCACCTTCCCCCATATACACAAACCAGTTAGGACTGCCCTGGATGACTGCTCTGGGACAAAGCCTTTGGTCGTTCCAAACCATGGCTTCAGACTTGACAGTACATACACAGAGTGTATCTGTACATCAGTACCTACACATGCGTGCACACACACACGTGTGCTGCCACAGGACAGGTCCTGTTGAGTCAATGCAGAACCACCACCAGCATCAGCTCAGCACTTCTGCAAAGTCCAAACCATGGGCTAAGCACGCCTGTAGCAGAGATGAATCAGCACAGATATGATTCCTTTCCCACCACCAAGGATCTAAAGCGCCTCTTTAGGCTCATTTACAACAAACTGAAGAGATAAATTACAGCTCCTAGGAAAAACACACATGCTTGTTTAAAGACATGGCAATCGCCTCCTCCTGCTAACAGCAGTACCCAGCGCTGGAAGGATACCACTACCCTTGAACTTACCCTTGCACAAGTCATCCCTCCGAGTGCTGAAGCTGACAGGTTATTTAAAATCACTGCCCATGGATTACACTCAAAGAGAGCTTTAAAATAGTTCCCAATTATTTTTGCTTCCACTCCACTGGACACTGTTAATCAAGAGCTATTTCCCAAACACGCTGTATTGTAGCAGCGCAACACTCGACAGGAGATGCACCAATTGGGTTGGACACCTTCCAGCTCAAGCTGTCAGATGACCAAGCTGTTCTCATTCGTAGAATAAGGTGCTCTTTATGGGCAGGGAACTTATAGTTTTTCCTTAATTTAAGCAAGAGCTAACGCATTGCTGTGGGAAAATCGAGCTGCCTGGGTTCACTTTGCATTCTGATGCCCATTCACTACTAGTGATATAGGTAAGACTTCTCTTCATTTACTCCCTGTTCCATTTCACAGGGTGTTCTTCACGCTGCACACAAAGGCCTGGCCTGCCCTCTGCCCATGACAACCTGCAGCACTCAATCCCTTCCTGAGAGCACACTGGAAGCAACGCTGCAGCTCCAAAGCCTTGGAATCCCATTCCAAGTCCTGTTTGCAGAGATCTCACACTTCTGGTTTTCCTCTACATTGCACTCCTCTTTCTTACATCCAAAGCTTCTTATGGGGAAAACATGCATACAACACAAAGCAAACCTCAGTGCTTCAGAGTGACCCAAAACCATCCCAGAGAGTGCAAAAATCAGAACAGCTTCTAAAGAAAACATAAACTATTGCAAATGTGTCCAAAAAGTGACCCTTTTCACTGGAGTGCTTCTGAGCTTCAGAATCCTTCTCATGACCTCCCTGATTTACAGCTGGTAAAACACATGAGGTTACCCATGCTTTGGTGTTTAGAAGGTTCATCTTAAAACATTGGGAAATCCTTAGAACAAAGCATCACCCCACACTGCTAATTTATATTAGAATTGTTACTTATGTATACGGACTATATATAAAGAGATCCACAGTACTCATTCAGAGCAGCCCTGCAGAGAAGGACTCGGGGGGTGTTGGTCAATGAGAAACTGAACATGAGCTGGCTACAGTGTGTGCTCACAGCCCAGAAACCAACCGCATCCTGGGCTGCATCAAAAGGAGAGTGACCAGCAGATTGAGGGAGGTGATGCTGCCCCTCTGCTGTGCTCCTGTGGGACTTCACATGGAGTACTGTGTGCAGTTCTGGTGTCCTCAACATCAAAAGGACATGGAAGTGTTGGAACAAGTGCAGAGGAGGCCATGAGGATGATCAGGGGACTGGAGCACCTCCTGTATGGAGATAGGATGAGAGAGTTGGGGCTGTTCAGCCTGGAGAAGAGAAGGCTGTGTGGAGACCTCATAGCAGCCTTCAGATACTGGAAGGCTGCTATAGGGATGCTGGGGACGGACTCTTCATGAGGGACTGTAGCGATAGACAAGGGGTAATGGGTTCAAACTTCAACAGGGGAAGTTTAGACTGGACCTGAGGAAGAAATTCTTTACAGTAAGGGTGGTGAGGCACTGCAATGGGTTGCACGGGGAAGTTGTGAATGCTCCATCCCTGGTGGTGTTGAAGGTCGGGTTGGACATAGCCTCGGGTGCCATGGTTTCGTGTGAGGTGTCCCTGCCCATGGCAGGGGGGTTGGAACTGCATGATCTTAAGGTCCTTTGCAACCCTCACTATTCTAGGATTCTAAGATCATTTCAGTCAAGCTGGCACAAGATTCATTTACTCCAAGATGCTCCAGAAATTAATCCCTTGGAAAACAGTTTATTTGCTACGCCTCCAAACTGCTTTTACCAAAAAAATAAACTTCAGCTTTCCTCAAAAGCTTTGAAAATTGATATTATTAATTTCAAGAGCCTTAAGTTTCCCTTTTTTAACAAGCAAAAGCAGTAATACTTCACAGTGAACTATCCCATCAAACATCCAAACCGGATGAAAACAGGTCCAAGACAACAACCACACTCCTACACCTGGATTCTCCCGGAGCCCAGCTTTCCCTCCATAGCCCTGTGTATTATCCAGATCACCAAAGTAGGTGCAGAGACCCGCAGCTCACCCAAAGGAATACCCTCCTGGTCCTGCAGCTCATGAACTGTTCCAATCTGGAGTGTTTACTCGCTTTTACAACGATTTTTATTGATTTAAAGAGTGTTTTCACACTGGCTCCCCTCCCAGGCGTGTTTAAACAGGCAGCAGCGAGCAGTGCCAGAACTCAACAGAAACATGTTCTATAGACAAGTAAACAGAATACCCGATGGATTTAGCTACCCACACCAGGAAGGTATTTTGAGCCAGTCACTTCCAATTACGTTTCTGTCTCTGGACACAAAGCAGAGTCGGTTCAGAGTCCTTTGGCTGTGTTTTGGGTTGTGGGGTTCTTATGGTTTTGTTCCTGAAGCCACTGGCTGGCCCACGCTCCCCAAAGATGTGATGTATTAATTGTGTTCCAGCTCTAAGACTCAAACTGGACTTGATTTCAGCAAGAACGGTGTGGTACGTAACGTGGTTATAATTCAGCCTGGAAACACATGGAGTCAGCTCTACCACGCAGGGCTTGGATGCCTGGGCCTGCAGGCTGGACACACCATCCAGCATAGGATCAGAAAGGTTGGAAAAGACCTTTAAGCACACAAAGTCCAAGCACTGCCAAGGCCACCACTAACTCACAGCACTGGGCCTCATCTACATGGGGTCTGAACCCCTCCAGGGATGGTAACTCTTCCGCTGCCCTGGACAGCCTGCTCCAATGCCAGAGCACCCTTTGGGGAAGGAATTGTTCCTCAGCTCCATCTAAACCTGCCCTGGTGCTGTTCGAGGCCGTTCCCTGTTGTCCCATCCCTTGTTCCTTGGGAGCAGAGCTCAGCCCCTTCCTGGCTCCATCCTCCTCTCATGCAGTTGTAGGGAGCCATCAGGTCCTCCCTGAGCCTTCTCTTCTCCATCTGAACTCCCCAGGTCCCTCAGCTGCTCCCTATCACACTGTGCTCCAGGCCCTGCACCAGCTCCAGTGCCCTTCTCTGGCCCCATTCCCAGCACCTCAACGTCTCCATCATAGGGAACCCAGGATTCGAGGGGTGGCCTCACCTCTGAGCAGTCTGCTTTGGACAGACCTTAGTTAACCACACTGAATGGAGAGCAGTGGAAGTGGGAATTGCAGCCCTGGGTCCTATCATACTGTAAGCAGATTAAAACAGAAACCTCAGAAAGAAAACCAGCAGCTTTCCCTAAGAGCCAATGTCATTCCTCATCATAACCCATTGGCAGCGGCACAGTCACCACCTCCGACATGGAGCCGGGGGTCAGCCTGCAGGAAAGCGGCTGCCCCACAGCAGGACCAGGCAGATGGCTCCTGCTGCCATGTTTATCCATCCCTGGGACACTCCTGCAGTGCTTGTCCTGTAATGTGGCACACCAGGAAGGAGGGAGGAGAGCACATGGTCCTGTTGGATCACAGTTTTGGCAGCAAGAGCATCCTTGCTCTGCCCTTCCCTCCAGGAGCACCTTTCCTGAGTCACACATTAGCACAAGGGGCACCACTGTATCTGACTATAAACTCTCCCCAGAACACTTGTCATCTTGAGCTGGGAGCAGCCATTTTTCCATCCCTGGTATTTCTCCGTGCTCTCCATTGGGTTAGAATGATCCTTTCAAATGACTTTGCTTGAAGATGGAAGCTGAAAGAGGGGAGATTGAGATGAGCTCTGTGAGGGTGCTGAGGCGCTGGCACAGGGTGCCCAGTGGCTGCTTCATCCCTGGCACCGTTCAAGGCCAGCTTGGACACAGGGGCTTGGAGCACCCTGCTCCAGTGGAAGGTGTCCACGTCTGTGGAATTGGATGAGCTTTAAGGTCTCTTCAACGGAACCCATTCTATGATTGAGTTTTGAAATTACTCTGTTGAAGTCCACTGTCTTATGCATCAACAGCACCCCAGATAGCATTAAGTACACATGGCACGCTACCTGCAAGGAACATGACCGTATCATTCCCAGCAGCAGCCTGCAACCTTCCTATGCAATTCAGTCCTAACAACCCAATACAAGAGCCAACAGGAGACTTCATTCCCTACCAGATCTGGTGATCCTGCCCTTCTGCTCTGCTCTTGTGGGACCTCACTTGCGGTATTGTGTGCAGTTCTGCTGTCCTCAACATCATAAGGACATAGAACTGTTGGAACAAGTCCAGAGGAGGCCATGAGGATGGTCAGGGACTGGAGCACCTCCTGTATGGAGATAGGATGAGAGAGTTGGGGCTGTTCAACCTGGAGAAGAGAAGGCTGCGTGGAGACCTCATAGCAGCCTTCCAGTATCTGAAGGAGGCCTATAGGGATGGTGGGGAGGGACTCTTCATGAGGGACTGTAGTGATAGGACAAAGGGGAATGGGTTCAGACTTCAACAGAGGAAGTTTAGATTGGATCTGAGGATTAAATCCTTTACTGCAAGGGTGGTGAGGCACTGCAATGGGTTGTGCAGGGAAGTTGTGAATGCTCCATCCCTGGTGGTGTTCAAGGCCGGGTTGGACAGAGCCTCGGGTGCCATGGTTCAGTGTGAGGCGTTCCTGCTCATGGCAGGGGGGTTGGAACTGCATGATCTTAAGGTCCTTTTCAGCCCTAACTGTTCTATGATTCTGGGCTTCCCAAGGCTGAAGGCCTTGGCTGCTGCTGAATCCGCTCTAGAATAGTGACTGCAATCTCAGTTCCATGTGCTGGCAAGGCGGGAGGTGAAGCTGTGACAAGCTATGTCTAGCTCTCCAGCACAACCAGTGCCAACACCACATAGGCTGCTGTGGACACCTTCCTACTGGCTTCTGTCAAGACTTCTGATAGCAGGCACTGCCTGCTGAACTTGGTTGAAGCAAAGAAGCCTGCCCCAAACCTGAAGGCCCTTCCCTTCCCCTCCATTCTCCTCCTGTGCTCATGTCTCCCTCCGGCAGGAATATTTAGTGTTTTGACATCAGCTTGCATCAAGAGCCAGGAGGCATCTGACAACGTTTCATCAGTGACAGACAGCACATCCTCCTCATCTGGTCCCTATTGCATGAAACACAGCTCTTTACTCAAAGCAGACCACCACAAGTTCAGCATTTAGAGCTTAAGTGCCGTATTGGATGGGAACATGAGGATCTTCTGCTGTGCAAGACTTTGGCATCCCTTCACTTTTATGGTTAAGAGTTGTTGACATCATAAAATAAAACCTAGGGCTAAGTTTCAAGATGTTTACTGTGCTGAGGAGAACTGCGTGGTGTGGGAAGTTTCCAATACAAATAATTATGACCATCATTTTGAGCCATGGCCACATTGTTCCATATGTGCAGTCTGGGCTTGGGTAGATGCTGTCACATGCCAGTATGTCCATCAAGACCCACTGCACTGTGCACAGCGGTGATACTGAGAGGACCCACATAAAATATACCAGGCTCAGAGTCCTATGGCAAGCTCAAGACTGTTATTGAAGTCAACACCATAGAGGAAAAGGTGATGAAGCACCACGCAGAGCATTTGAGGAGCTGAGCAACCAAAGGAAGACAGAGATGACTTGAAAATAGTCACTGAAGAGAAGGATTTCAGTGGGTTTTCCCTGCACCCCGTCAAGCTCTTCTGGCATTCAAGCAGCATCAAGACATCCTAAAATCACTTTAAAATGTATTACTGCTGCTAATAATTTCTGTATGGCCAAACCCAACAGCAGATTCGCGTTCTTCCTAAGCACTTGCACTTCATCACTGCATTGACGCTTTGCAGATGAACTGGCTTTTTGCTGTGGAGCTATTCCAAGGCACACAGGGTTTGTTAACTGGCAGTTGCTACACTCAAGTTTATTACTACAGGGTTGCTCATAAGTACCTGGCTTTAAAAACTGAGGTGGGTTATATTTTTGAAGGAAGGTAAAAATATTAGCAGAGTACAGAAGTGCATATGAAAGCCACGTTAAGAGTGGTTTAAATACGAACAGCAGCTATCTACTTTTAAGGCCTAATTTCAGTGTGGTACTTGTATTCCAGCCAACAGACAGGCTCCAAATGCCTTGTTTTCCTATCTAACCTTCTACACATTTCTATACGCAAGCAAAACACTGACACGAACCATCAGATTTGAGGTCTTTAGTAAAGACGCCTATAAACTCTTGCCCTCAGCTGCCTAAAAGTACAAAACTCACTCAGGTCTCATGGTGCCACTCAATAGAGTTCCATGGGTCACATTTCCAATCGCACAATGGCTTTTACTGCTGTGTTTCACTTCCACCTGAGAAATGACCACAACTGAGCAAACGGGTAAGTTTTCAGTCCAATGGAAAACAGAAATGCAGGAAACCCAGTTTGCATGGACTCAAAAGGTTGCACTTTAAACAACAGCAATTGTTTAATGACTTCTTCAAGCCAGAAATATCCCCGACTCCCCCTGAAGTTCTCCCTTGAGGTTCTCCATCCATATGGAAACCTTTCTGGATTACGTTTCAAGGGGATCAGGAGGAGCAGGAAGGAGGAGCTGTTTGTTCTTTGTTCTGAACTTCAACTCATCACTGGATTCTAAAAGCATCAAGATGGTTTGGCATCTCTGGAATATTTTGTTCTGAAAACACTGAAGCAGAACTCTCAGACTTCAAATAATGGCCATTTCCAGCAGAAACTATTTGCAAACAACAGCATGAGAACTTCCGGCACAGGGAACAGAAGAGTCGAATGGAGACTTTCCCATTCCCTGGAAGACTGCCACATCCCCCTCCAAAAGCTTAGCACTGAAGCATCTGAATATGCCCATGTTACACCTTTACAAACCCAAAGCCGAAGTACTTGTGGAGTCAAGCTACATGTGAATCCACCCTGCAGGTTAATTAATTATTATTGGCATCCAAGCTCCTCACAGGACAGGATTCCCAGGTAATTACTGCATCCATAGTGTCATTTGAGATGCCTGATGAAAAAACCAAATCCCCTCCTGATGAAAGACAAAGCAGGACAGCTTCTCCTCAGGAGTTTCATGCAAATAAAAGCAGGAACCAAACAGTTTTCACATGTCAGCTATATGAAAGCATCTGTTCACACTGAAAACGGTGCCATTCCATAGGCAAACACCCCCAGGTTTTGGCCATCCATCATCTTTTCTCTTGGAATATTACAATTAATGACCAAATCAGCAACTTTCTAACCTCGTGGCTCTTTATAGCAGGAACTCCTGGATCAAAGGTCTAAACAGACCAGACACACCATCTGCTACATCCACCTTACAGAACACTTTATATTCAATTAGTAGTGCATACTGCATTATCCCACCTGCTCATAAGGCCTGGTAACATGTGACTGCACTGAACTCCTCTGCAGAGAAAGGAGCGTTTCACAAAGCTAACATGATGGCAATGAGTTGTGAAGCCTGGTGGGGTCCTTCTCCCCTCCTTTACCACCCTCTATCCATCTCTAACAAACTGACCTGACATACCTCTGGTTTACATCTATAACCAAAGCTCACCACTTCCCAGAATAAGAGAAAGTGACCCAACCTACGTCTGGGTACCCAAGTAAAATACCTGGGGTGAAATAAGTGTAATGCTTCTTACACAGAATCATGGAATCACAGAAGGGTTTGGGTCAGAAGGGACCTTAAAGCTCATTCAGTTCCAACCCCCGGCCATGGGCAGGGACATCTTCCACCAGAACAGGTTGCTCCAAGCCCCATCCAACCTGGTCTTTTTCACCCCTTAGGAAGCTGATAGAAGACGTCACCCAAGCCATCTACCTGCATCTCATAGACCAGCAAACAAGATGCTCCCTAGGGAGCATAGGAGCCTGAGCACATCTTTGTACAGAAATAGCCACAGCAGAGGAAGCAGCTCTAACCTTGTGTCCATCCTGCCAGCACACCTGAACTTTGGCCTCCAAGGTTTCCCCCATCCCTTCTGCTGAGGCTGCCAATAAAGGCGACAATTAGCATCAGTTGTGATGTGCTGACACATGACCCCACGGAAACTGGCCTGTGCCCAACACTTCTATTTCCACAGGCCATTAAACAGCTGTCAAAGAGTGTTGACCTGTAATTCCTCCCATCGCAGCCCATGCAGATTCCGAGCTGGTGACAAAATGTGAAAGGCTCTAGGTACCCGCAGTCGAACCGTCTAATCCACAGTGCCGCCTGCTCAACGGCCAAAGGGTTTTACAGCCAAAGATAAACACACCTCTCCAGTTTCCAGCCAGCCAAGCCTCAAGGGCAGGCAGTCTTCTCTCCTGCCTTATACTGTGAGGAAGGAACTGGTTGTTCCTCAGGAAAGATCTCAGAGATCCACCAAAACAGATCGGTCACCTTTGAGTCTGGCACAAATCCCTCCTCTCAACTGTGTGTTTAAATGCTTTCCATCCCTCGAGGTCAGCCTGCCCCAGCAAATCCCTTCTGGTGGTACCAGCATTTTAATGTGACACTCACAAATGAGGAGAAAACAATCTGCAGCCATTTGGCAGTGATAAACCACCTTCTAGACCATGGGGTTCAGCAGCAATTTTATCCCCAGGCAGAATTCAAGTAGACACTGAAGGACTGAAGGTGCAGCATCCTAAGTAACAAGCTCTTTTCATCTCCAAGCTCTTCTCCTCTTCCCATTTCCATATCTTTTCTTCCTCCTCCTTCCATCCTCATTCTTCACTATGCATACATATGATATGTATGAAGGAGGATGATGACACCATCCAACACGCAGATTCAATCAGAACTGCTCAGAGAGCACATGTTAAGACTGAAATCTGCACCAAAAAAAATCACCTCATAACCTCTCCCTTTAAACCACAATGAATTCTGCTCTATTTATTCCCTTTACTTCTCCCTCTCACCACCTCTGCTACATGTAGTAGGTGTTTCCCGTGGGGGTAGATACAGCAGTAGCTGGGACAAAGCTCTTCACTGGGCTTGGACATGAAAACCTATTATATGGATGGAGTCTTATTTACGTCCTGTAAAAGGCCACGTGCAGAGCTACATACGACAGCCCCTGCAAACAAGTTGAGGGCCAGCTGCTTTATGCAACACGGAAAGCTCCTGTTTCTCGGAACAGACAGGTCAGCTTGGAAGGAAGTCAACCCTCAAGGGCTCATCTGAACCACCACAAAGAACGCTGCCCAGGAGTCCAGAGAGCCAAACAGGGCAAGGCATAGCCTCCAACTGCAGTGATATTCCCACTTCCAGGCACCCGAGGCAGGCTCGTGTTGTCAGACCACTCACTCCCCAAAGGAGAGGGTCAGCAGTTGGAGGTTTCTGCCGGGGATGCACAGCTGGGCCCAGCCAGCAGCAGTTATCCCAGGGTCAATCCATGCCTGTGTGCCTCTGCAGACAGACTTGGGAAGCCAAGGACTGAACACCTGAGAACTGCTCCAGAATTAGCCCCCATGGCCCCATGCAGCTCCCCAGTACTGAGCACGGGAGGAGAGGCTCAGAAACCAGTTTGACACTGGTGGGCAGGCTCAGCACCAGCGAGGGTGAACAGGAAGGTTCGATTGCTCCTCCGCTCCCTTTCCCAACTCACCTCTTGCGCCAGCTGAGCCTTCTCTTTCTGGCTCATTTCCCCTCCTATACCCAGCAGTGCTCCGATTTCCCTCCCTCCAGCTCCCTGTACCTCGCTCAGCTCCAAGCTGCCACTCAGGAGGATGACACCTCTGAAAGACATCCAGATCCTTGAAGCTATTTCTATTCTGCCTGGCATGGAGTGCCTATCTGAGTTAGCTGGCTGCGCAATGTCAGGTTCCCTCCAGCCAGCACCCTGCCCCTCCAAAACACCCACCTAATTTTGGAAACACCAGCTTTAACTTGGGTGCTCCTGATGAGAAGCAGAGAAACACATTCAGCTCGATCCCAGCTGCAGAAAGCAACCCAGAGAAAGGAAGATGCCTGAATAGGGAAACAGAAAACACCGCTTACAAACACTTCATGTAGTTGCTATAGGAGGAAGACAGAAACCTCTTGGCAAACACAGTGTCTTGGCATAATTATTCCTCTCTCCTCCCACTGCCAAGCTAACCTCCCTATGAAGCAGGCCATAAGGAAGGACTGGAGCCAGACAGGACTTCTACACATCTTGGCTCAACGTGCTGCGAGCATAAGCTGTCAGGCAGCACTGCAGCAGTAGAGACGTGGGGCTGCATAGTATGGGAATATTAATAAGGAAGAGATGAACACTCACATCCGTCACAAAGAATCCTTCAGAACCACTGAAAGGATAAGAGAGGGAAGAAGACAACAAACTAATGAGCTGTTGAGGGCAGTACTGCCTCTATCCAGAGGGAATAAGATTCCCCAGGCCAAAAGCTTCAGCATCACAGTGGTCATCTGAAGGGACCAGTAATGCTAAAATCCACAAAATCAGTTTAACTCAGCCCCCACTGCCCGAGATACAGACAGATATCAATGGAAACAGGTATAAAACAGCAAGAAGCACTTCTGAAATGCTTACTTTTCTACCCCAGGCCCAAAGGCAATCAAGAGGAACCCAACCAAGCCCAGACCCTAGCTCATCACTTCCATGCCACAGGATAAGCTCTACCTTTGTCCTGCCTTATCAGTTCTCCTCAAGCCTTGCAATGCTGCAGGCTCTGCCCACTCCCAAGCAGTCTGTCCAAGGATTTCATTGCCTTGAAACCCTATCAAAACCTTTCCCCCACAAACAGAAATCTTGTCCTGATGACCACAAAACATAGTTTGGTCCCTCTCTTCCTGCAGGAATTTCAACTGGAAGTTCTGGTGCCTTCTTAGTATCTGAAGTTGCAGTTGTCACTAAAACTATTACATGCAGCAATACTATGGTCTCACATTTAACATCCCCTAAAAAGGAATAAAACACAAACAGCAATTAATTCAAACCTGAACATCACACCTGAACATCACTGCAATGAATTCACACCTGAACAGCAGACTGCAGCAATGAATTCACACCTGAACACCAGACCACAGCAATGAATTCAAACCATCTCACCACAACACCTTCGATGCTCCAGGATAAAAAAGCTGCTGTGGGGTACGATAATAAGAAACAACTTTTAGAGGCCTTACTTATGACCATCAACAAGACCCCAGTTTCTAGGCAATTAGCCGCTTATTACTAGTGACATATAGCCAGTGACCAGGCTCTGCTCCCTCTGAGGCATCTTTCCCTTATAACACAGAGCTTGTAGCTGCCTCTTGTACAATGAAAGATGATTAAAAAACCCATACTGAATTCCTAACATCACTCACCCTTCACAACACAGCCAGCTCCGATTGCTCAGTGGTGCAACTGCTTCCAAGCCAAGTCCACAGATGAAGCACTCACTGCCCTGCTTGGAGAACCAGAAGCTTCCCTTGGGCCCAGCCTTTCAGAGCTGCAGCTCATCAGGTTAATGATGCTGCCCTGGTGCTTGCCTCCTGCACTGATGTGCTCCCTTATGGAGACAGGCTGGGGCTGTTCAGCCTGGAGAAGGCTCTGAGGAGACCTTATAACAGTCTTCCAGTACTGAAAAGGGCTGACAAGAAAGCTGGGGAGAGACTTCTGACAAGGGCATGGAGTGACAGGAGAAGGGGGAATAGCTTTAACCTGCCAGAGGGGAGACTGAGATGAGTTCTTAGGCAGAAGTCCTTCCCTGTGAGGGTGATGAGGGGCTAGCACAGGTTTAACTGTGATCCCCTCATTCACAGCTGAACCCTGGTTCTTGGGCTTTTTCTAACCAGTATTAGCACCTGTGTGTTTTTAGCATGTGACACAGATGTCTGCCATTAAAAGTGGCTTCTGCTTTGTAGTTTTATTAAAGGAAAGCGTGCCCTATATGAGCTAGGGGAATAGTCAGGAGGAAATTCAGACCTTATAACCTAAGCACAGTGCTGGAGATAAAGGATTTCCATGCTCTTCATCATGTTCTGTCAAGGCATCATTGTACCATCACTGAGAAAATCAGTTTATGTCTCTGCACCTTCTCCTCTTGAGCATCATCTTCTCCATCCTGGAAATGAAGCCATTGCCTTCATCTTCTCCATCCTGGAAATGAAGCCACTGCCTTCATCTTTTCCGTTCTGGAAATGAAGCCGTTGCCTTCATCCTCTCCATCCTGGAAATGAAGCCATTGCTTTCAGTTACCCATCCATGCAGGGGGTGGAGGAGGAACCATGTGTGCACAGTGTTTTGTAAACCCATGTTCTGAGGAATTATCTGCTGGCACCAAAGTCAGGAGCCATAAGTCATGCAACACCATGGGAATGTTCTCTCTGGCTTGAAGCTGTTCTTATTTAGATATCATCCTAAGTGTGTCTTGTAGCCAGTATTGTTTTGTGGCCAATGCTATTGCTATAGCTCTATAAATCTGCAGACACTCTGCAGTAGGAGCTTAGTGCTAAAATAATGCAGAGTTCTGTGCTCTGTTTCCAGTTTGGGAATCCACACTGGAGCAATGCAGCTAGGCAGATGTGGCATCCTGAACACTGGAGAAAGCCACTCAGTAACGGGAGGGGGACTTCTACATCTGTGAAGTGAAATGATATTTTCTGCTCAAATGTGACAGCAAAGGAGTGATAAATAAAGGAGATATTGCATATGAGTGTTCCTAGGATCTGTACCCAGAACAGGTATAGTGCCAGCACTGGGGTGTCTGTGTGTTCTCAGTCTTTCTTCCTTACCCTGCCAAAGCAGCCACCAGCCTTACTTCCCTTTGTAGTATAAAGAGGGCAGCAGCATGCTGGAAGACTGCAGGAAAAGCAAGAGAATAAAACAACACCAATCCAAGCTGATGAGGCCAAAGGGGACTTTGCAGCACTGCACGAGCCACCTTCCCTCTGTGCAACAACCGCAGCACAGAGCTGGGACCCCAGGGATGCTCTGCCTTGGCCCCCTCCCAGGTTCTCAGCTGGCTGCTCTGCTCCTGCTTGGTGTCAATGAGAGAATCTCTGGCTTCAGATGCTCTCCTGCCTCCTTCCCCACAGCCTGGCAGGAGGGGAGGTGCTTTAGCACAGGGAGCTCAGATGTATTCAGTGCAATGGAGCCTGCTGGGGAAGGCAGCTCTTGTGGAGCAGGTGGCACCATTGCAGTGACAGGAATACCTGTGATAGCTCCCCAGTGATAATTGGTATAATGCCAAGAACCATCATGTGGCTCCTCCTAGGCCTGTCTGCTCCATGAGCCAGCACTGCCACCCACAGCATCCGCTCCACCACCCGCTGTGGTCCACCCTGAGTATCACTACCAGGTATATATGACAGTAGTGACTGCCATAACCCATGACCACCCTGCGCATCATCTGCCAGGCAAGACAGCAGCCAGGGTCAGCTGTGAGTTGTCCACTGGCTAGAATCAGTCCGTGGAGCTGCTACCTGCTTGGGAAGAGGGGAAGAGGCTGGAGAGTCACCAGAGCTGTACTGACACCACATCACGTGCAGCAGCCATGGGATTCTGCCCTTCGGCTGGCTCTGAACTGACGGCTCAGCTGGAGCAGGCTACTGTGTGCTCCCAGCACAGGAGGGAACCTGAGGAAAGCTGCTCCACCACTGAGATGGGGACAGTGGGTTGTTATTATTTATGTTGTGGTACGGCCTAATACGTTCTGAGTGCTTGCCAAAGACAGAAACAAACATGGGCCCTTGCCCTGGAGAGCTGCGTGTAATTGAGAGCGCCGTCAGTGCATTATTCAGGCTGCGTGCTCCACAGCCCAGCCATCCCTCCCATTCAGAGGGCTGTTGGAGGCTGAAGGGAGTGCCAAGGATCATGCAGACCACCCCATCTCCTGCCACGGACTGGGATTCACTTAATCTTCCCAGCGCGACGCCTGGGAGCTTAGAAGAGATTCCACAGTGTCCCCTGGTACTTCCTTCCCATTGCTGTAACTCTTCTTGGAATTATGATTCCCCCCCCCCCCCAGTATTTATACTAAATGTTCCCTGCTGCAGCCTCGAGCCATAACAGCATTTGCTGTCGTTTCATGAACGAGAGTATGTGATGGGCACCCTCGTTCAGAACATCCCTTCACATAGGAGAGCAGAGCCAGCCTGTCTCCTCCATGGCACAAACCAGCCCAGGCCTTACAGCGCCTTCGTGGGTCAGTGCACAGCCCCAGTCAGTTTGCCTGTCTTCAGCTCAGCTTGCACAAATGAACATCCAACACAGGAATCTCTTTCTCTGCCTTTCCTAATACGTACCACATGGGCAATGCTCTCAACGCCTCCAGCAGTTGGGCCCTCTTTGCAAGCCATCATTCAGGAGCCTTCACAACCATTGATGCAGTGTAGGAGTCTGTAGCTGCAAATAAACTCTTTTGTTACAGAAGCAGAGTAATAAAGTGGGGTTTCATCAGGTGTATCGGCAAAACAGTGATCCAGAAGTGCCCTGTGTGGACCTAAAGGCAATGCTGCCTCTGTTTTCTCATCCACATTTCTATACATACAGCTTCAGACCCATCCTGATGTGATGTCCTGCTCACATAATCCTGGTACATCAAACTCTTGGAGGCAAATAATCTCTGAAGCACATTCACGTGGTTGTTCATGAACTGGCAAAGAGATTTGGTTCCAACTTCTCCTTTTCTCTTATAGAGAACTGGTAAAAGCATGTACAGTGTGCTCTCAGCTCTGAAAAGCAGATGAATGATTTATTACAAGTCTCCCAGACTGGACGTGGTCCTGAGCAACCAGATCTAGCTGAAGGTGGCCCTGCTCACCGCAGGGGGATTGGGCTAGATGAGCTTTGAAGGTCCCTTCCAGCCCAAGACAGCCTGTGATTCTCTGATTCTATGGGCACTCTGTTTAGCCCCAGGACGCAGAGGTTGCACTCCCTTTCTCATTTAAAAGCTGACAAAAGCATGCCATGAACTGCTCCCTGCAGGGGTTGTCGCTCTGAGCCAGCCTTTGGCTGCACTCAGAGGAAATCAGGGTCTCTGTTTCAGCACAGGGAGTAAATGAAACACCACAGCCTCAGCAGCTGCTTCCTCCAGGCCCCCATCCCCTCCGGTGCAGAGCAAAGCAAATCACTTCCCATGTTCTGCTCAGGGGCAGCCCTCAAACGTGCTATTAAGGGGACCTATAAGGATGCTGGGGAGGGACTCTTCATGAGGGACTGTAGTGATAGGACAAAGGGGAACACGTTCAGACTTCAACAGAGGAAGTTTAGATTGGATCTGAGGATTAAATTCTTTACAGTAAGGGTGGTGAGGCACTGCAATGGGTTGCCCAGGGAAGTTGTGAATGCTCCATCCCTGGTGGTGTTCAAGGCCGCCTTGGACAGAGCCTTGGGTGCCATGGTTTAGTGGGAGGTGTCCCTGCCTATGGCAGGGGTTGGAAATGGGTGATCTTGAGGTCCTTTCCAACCCTGACTATTCTATGATTCTATGATCTTGAGGTCCTTTCCAACCCTGACTATTCTATGAGTCTATGATTCTATTCAAAGCAGGGAGCAGGGCCTCCTGGGGGACCTCAGGTGAAGTTGATGCCAATCAAAAGCATCAAACAAGTGGAACACAAATACTCAATGTATGACTGAGCAGAGGTGGAAAATGGGCACTGAGGTGCTCTGATGGCAGCAGAGCATTGGGTACCTCAGGTACTTCCAGATCAGATGAGCACAAGGTTTAAGTGCTGCCCTGTGTTAGGTGACCACTCACTGAGGGCAGTGCACTCAGAAGCAAGCTTTCAGTTCACTGTAATTCCTATTCAGTATAAGTGAGCTGTTTAGATCCTTAGTGGGTTATTTGACAGCGTGCAAACAAGCTGGAACAGGATGAGACTGAACCCCAGATTCCCTGTGTCCCAGGGCTCTATTTACCAGGTGGTCATTCCTCTCGGACACGCTGTATGTGACTCATATCTACAATGTCAGAAGGGAACCAATACACCCCAGTAAATGGAGGAATGTTTGCAGACCCCTTTGACCTAAAGTTCCTCAGAATCTTAGTCTCCTAGAAGGGAAGGCAAGGACAGACAGCATGGACAACTGCACAGGAGCAGTCCTCATGCATCAGAGAGAACCCTTCCATAGAGACCAAAGAGCCTCTCAGAAACAAGAGATTTACCCTACAACTGCTCTCCTGAAAGCTTTGGAACTTCTTCAATGCCTAGGCTAACCATGTATTTTCAGTAGAATATAACAATGTTCTTGGCCACCCTTTTATTTCTGTGCCAACGTACATCATCAGCTTCAATAGGTTTTGACATCCTTGTTCTATGGGCAGAACAAACGTATCCCCTCTGGGCCTCATCTTCTGCATCAGAAAAGGTAGTTTTACCATTTGAAACAATAGATAGATCACTTCATTCCCGGCTGATTTCCTGTTTCTCCTCTGCATTGACAATTATTCCCAGCTTTGTTTTATCATCAGATTTCATTGGGATGCTTTTAAACATGCTACCCATAAAGCTATTAAGATAGGCATCAAGCTTTGCTTTGAAGGATTGTTCTGGTAACTTCCTCTGTCTTTACTTACCATTACCCTCAGTCCCCTCTCCTCCAAACTGCTCCTTTTCCATTTTCTCACTCCTGTGGCAAGTCAAAACTTCTCCAGCTCTGCTGACAACCTACCACGATGACCATCTACTTCTATTCTTTCACTGAAGTCAGACAGATGTGATGTATCCCATCTCCTTTGTCTAGATCAGTTACCAAGGAAAACCACGAGGTTAACCAGATGTGATTTACCCTTTGCAAACACTGGTATGTGATCCCATTTTTCCATTACTTCCTTGTCTTTAGTTATTGTTTCCTTCTGAAGTTGTTCTGATAGGCGCACTGTGGTTTGACTGACAGGTTTATAGAGTTCCAGATTGCTTCCTCCCTCCATCACAAGTACAGGTACCACAGTTTCTTGTCTCTGACCATACCCTCCCTCCATCACAAGTACAGGTACCACAGTTTCTAGTCTCTGACCATACAGTACTCTATGGATTAATTAAAATATCTTGTATCAAACTCACTATTTCATATACCAGGTCTCTTTAAACTTGAGTGAAGATTATTTGTTTCCCCACACAGCTCAGCTAAGCACCCTGTATTTTCCTTCCTATTGTCCACCCTGCATTCTTACCATGTTCAGAGGCTTTAAAAGGTATCTATTACAAGGTTGGGTCCTCCCTGGACTCTAAGTTCTAGTGACCCCATCACACCTCATACACACGTGGACTGTGTCAGGCATGCACTTAATATAGATGGGGTGCACCCATAATTTTCTGCACCAAGTAATTATGATGTCTGCACGTCTATGGACTCACCTCCCCTCCTCAGCTGCCACCCTTGCATTTTCCTCCTCTCTGCCTTTAAAATAAGGGTAAAAAACTCTTTGTGTCTCCAACAACCTTCCTTTGGTGTCTGTGGGCTCAAATCTGCTCACCCAAACCAGCTTATATCAAGGAGAACAGAGTAACTCCAAGAAAACTCCTTTTGATCACCCATTCTGAAAGGAAAGAAACATTCTGGCTGCTGACAAAGCCTTCCAGAACGCTCTGGACTGTCTATAGGCAGTTCATTTGCACTTCTATGGATTGAAACCAGTAGCTGACTACTTGATTCCATCTGCATGTGTAACAACATCCAGAAAAGGTCCTAAAGTGAGACATAAAAGCTCAATCTCCCTGCCTTAATTCCAGCCACAGGATCTTTGAGCACAGCCTGTCCCTTTCCTTACTTAGAAGCCTCCTTAGTAAGTGGCCTGTGCTCAGCTCGAATGGGTTTGTTGCCAGATGTCTCTCCAGGCAAGCTGCTTGTTAACCTCATTCTAATAATAAACATGAACCCTGCTTTCACAATACCTTCCAGCATGGCAATTCAAAAGGGTTTAAGCACGCTGAGCATTTTAACAGCAATGAAATGTAAATTTTCTTTCAACCTTATAACAGCAGATGAAAATTCGCTCTGGGAAGAGTATAAATATGATGGGAGAGCTTTGCCTTTCCAACGGATGAGAACCTACGTAGCATCTTAGCATAAACCTCATCTTTACTAGCCCTGTCCAAGATCACGGTGATGCTACTGAGATCCCCTTCAGCCAACAAAGCTGGCTCCTGGAGAGCAGTTTGTATCAGTGTGCTCTATGCAACCACTGAACACTATGTCTCCACCAAACAAGGGAACTCATCCCCTTGGACTCTATTATACTTTCACTGCTTTTTTGCTAGGTTTTAGTTAACGCATAGTGAATCCATCAGATTGCTGTTTGCTCCTCAGGCATGTCCAAGAGCTTCAGGGAAGATCAAGACTAGGAGGTCATCTTCTTGCTCACTGTGAGGCTATTCCCCAGGTAACCATTGTATCAGCAGTGCTGCCCTCCTCCTGTAGTGATCTGGCTCTGATTTCAGCTGCCCTCCATATCCTTAAGAAGGGAAAGCTTGGCTTCTTTGGAATTATCCTAAGGGAAATGTGATGGGAGTGTCTCAGGACCTTGATGGCCCTCCAAAGAACTTGTACTGCTGTGACAATAGGTTACCTAGGTGCTGCCAACAGCATGACTGCTCCTGCTCTATAGATGTCCTGCATCTGGAGTGGAGCCATCCAAGGAACTCAGTCCATCTTTGTAAAGTGCCTGTGCCTCTTACATCCTATTGAAGGAAAGGCTTTTCCCAGCAAGGTGCACTCAAACTAACCAAACAACTTCACCATGCTGGAGACCGATGTGTGGACAAGGAACAACCCAACAGCCATAACACTAGGAGCCCTTCACACTGATCCAATGCTTTGGAAACACTGCAAGTGACTTTTTGGGCACCACAGCATTTGCCTATGGGAAGAAGGTTGGAGCCCTAACCCATGATGTGTGTGGGGGGACAAATACACTTGGTCTCTTGGATGTGCTGCTGGGAGCATGGAAGCTCTGGGAGCCACAGTTCAGCATGATAGATCCTCAGGAGCTGTAGCCCTGCAGTGCTTGTAGGCTTTCTGCTGGCCCTACCAGCAGCCAGGCACTGATCCAGGGGAATCCAACCTGTATGTCAATGGGAAATTATTAATGGAGATGCAGGAGATGTCGTTTGGTTTCATCGCTTGGGATGAAGGAAACATTTTGTCAGAGAATTCCCAGCAAACCCGACCCTCGATTCACTCCCTAGCATTCAGCAATGAAACTGAGCTCCAATGCCCTCTCCTACCTCTGCCCACAAAGCTCTTCGATAGCCTTTGCCTCAGCCAAGGCTCCCTTGGGGCACGCTGACCTGGCTGCAGCTCATGGCACTGCAGAACACAGAACCCACGCTTTGAAATCTGGCTGTGGTTTAACTCATTCCCTCCCTTTTGCTTCTTCAGCGTTCATTACAAAGCCCCAAAACATCATTTTCCCTCCTGCCTCCCTCCAGAACACTGGCAATGGCTGATCTCATTTCTGAGACAGAAAATTGGCTGGAGACCCCACAAGTTGAAATGTGTTGGCAGCTGCCACCATTTTGTCACAAGCCTCTAAAATGTCCTGGTTTTCCTAGAGCTCGTGCCACCAGAGTGATGTGATCAATACAAATCTTCACTTGCTTTCACTTTTGTTCCCACATGGTAGTAGAAAAAAGATGGAATAATTGAATCGTGACTGAGCATCACAGGGATGCTGCGAGGGCTGGAGCAGCTCTGCTCTGGAGCCAGGCTGAGAGAGCTGGGCTGAGGCAGCATGGAGAAGAGAAGGCTCCTGAAGGGGAGACCTTAGAGCAGCTCCAGTGCCTGAAGGGGCTGCAGGAAACCTGGAGAGGGGCTTTGGCCAAGGGATGTAAGGACAGGACAGGGGAATGGCTTTAACTGCCAGAAGAGAGACTGAGATGAGCTCTTGGGCAGAAGCTCTTCCCTGTAAGGGTGCTGAACGCTGGCACAGGGTGCCCAGAGAAGCTGTGGCTGCCCCATCCCTGCAGTGTTCAAGGCCAGGTTGGACACGGGGCTTGGAACATCCTGCTCCAGTGGAAGGTGTCCCTGCCTGTGGCAGGGGGTTGGAGCTGGAGGAGCTTTAAGGTCCCTTTGAACCCAAACCACTCTGGGATTCTGTGATTCTATTACAATGAACAAAGCAAGAGAAAAGAAAAAAGGAAGATCTCCACGTCCTGAGCCTGCCCAGCCTAAAGAAGCCAGGCTTGTGAGGGTCTCACAGACAGAACTTCTTACCCAACTCGTGCCAATAAGCAGTGAGGGGCAGAGGCAGCTCTCCGAGGGGAAGCTGTGGCAGGATTCAAATCATATGAGACATGAGAGAATCCACACTGACACTTAACCACAGGTGCAGATCCCCTGGCTCCGTTACTTTCTGTCCTTACGGAAGCACTTGTTTTCCATTTCATTATCCTGAATTCAGAGCAGCAGATTCTCAATGTGTTAAACAGCAACAGAGATGGGGAGAGCTCGCCTTCTTTTTACAATGGCAGATTGCAGGATTCTTTGCTAAACAAAGATTCCTTTGTTCAGCTCCCTATAAGATGCTTAACAAAGGGGGATGTTAATACACATTTAAAATACAACCTGAATATAACTCACTTCCTCCTTTGGGGCTTGTGGTTTTCTCTACCTGCAGGTTCTCTGTCCTCAGTCTTTCATGAAGAAAAAGGCAAGGCAGGGCATAAACTGGTAGTATATAGCTAAAAAATCCTTGAAGCAACAAAACCCCAATCTGGCTTCTTTTCACTGCATAAAGAATAAAGGGAAAAGAGTCTGGAGCCTGGTTTTCCCTTTAACACATCCCATAGAAAGATTTGGTGCTGCCTGTTTTGCCCTTTGAGTGGGGGAGAACCCCACGGGTGGAAATCCAGGGTGACTGCACTCGTGTTAATCCTCTCAGGCTGCAGGGTTATGGTCATCAAACACAGTGATGCCCACCGCAGCCATCTGCTTCCAAAGGCCAGGCTGCGCATCAGTCCACATGGTCCATAGGTTTAAAAGAGGGGGAAAGGCCTCAAAGCAAAGAGGAGCTTATGCAATGCCAGCCCTGTCCCTGGAAGGCTGAAACCTTTAATCACCTACAGAGAGGGAGCCCTGTGTTGGTATTATTCCTCTTACATAACATCCTGCTGTATTTGCTGATTGAATGGGCTTTTTTGGGCTTGCTTTGGGCTATTTTGAAGCTGAACTCGTCCCCCAGATGCCAAAAGAGCTCAGCGGTACACAGCAACCCTCCCCAGGAGAAAGCCAACCTCACCCACAAGCAAACCCAAAACACCATCACAGACTGAGATCCACCACCTAAAAACTCATCATTAATGACAAATCAGACAGCAAATAAGGAACAGGAAGCAACAGATGACACACAGAGTTCAGGATCCTGGTGGGACAGAAAGGCAGAGCTCCCCCTCTGCCCCACAGCCCTCAATCACCCACCACATGGTTTCTTTACCCTCCTTTACCTGATAAGGGCTGTGATTGCCCCCGGGGCTGAGTGAGATCTGCAGCAGGGCAGCTTGACATCACATCAGGACAGGCTCTGTGGTTGGTGCAGAACAGCCCAGTGAGTCCAGGAAGGTGCAGGAGGGATCCTTAGGGGCAGGTTGGACCCCATGAGGAGGCTCACACAAGTCCCTTCACATGGGGCACACACAGCTCTGCCCACTCCCATCCAGGAGCTCTTTGCATAGACTGATATAATTCAGTATTATCCATGCTTCCAGCAAGCAGACCCCCAACAGCAGCCACACACAGAGCAAAGCTGCCCCTGAACCATACACACACTGCAGTGCCATTGGGGCAGCCACATCCCCCTGTACACACAGATGGGTGACCTGGCAGAGGCACCCCATGGCACCTCGACCTCTCTGCCCCATGCCTGTGGCATCCATAGCTGAACTCCAAGGGAAACCCTTCTGCTGTTTACAACCTGAGGAGCTCTGCTTTAAGGCAAACAAACTCAGAAGCAGTTCTTAAACCACAGCAGCTTTGGAGCAGCTTCCCAAAGGCACTGTATCTGCCTTCCAGTGAGGATCATGGACCCCTGGGATCCAGTGTACACCCACGTAGGTGCCCTCTTGCTGTCCACTCTTGCATGCAACCAACCATCTCTTTGCCCATTAAAACACATCCCGTGCCCCGTGTTCATTGGCATTCATGTCACAAGGAAAGGGTGGAGATGCTCAGATGCCCCCAGGACAGACAGACATGATGACTGCCCTTGTCATCTTTTGGGCTTACATGGAGAGGCTGCTGCCTGCAGACCAAGCCCATGGCAGCTGAATACTTGCCTATGCCAACCACCACCCACAGGGCCTGATCCCTTTTGGATTCTCCCTCTTTGAACCGAGTAGAAATCATCTCACTGGAAATCTCTGGTATTTTTAGGCCAGAGCAGAGCTGCTTGAATGGCTCCTGGCTGGTTCCCTGCTTGCCCCTTGGGAACGGGGCATGCACAGGGCAGGGAGGAAAAGGCACAGTCACACTGTTCTGGAATCACAGTCATAGAATGGTTCAGGTTAGAAGGACCTTAAAGCTCCTCCAGCTCCAACCCCTGCCATGAGCAGGGATGCCTTCCACTGGAGCAGGGTGCTCCAAGCCCTGTGTCCAACCTGGCCTTGAGCACTGCCAGGGATGGGGCAGCCACAGCTTCTCTGGGCACCCTGTGCCAGCGCTCAGCACCCTCACAGGGAAGAGCTTCTGCCTTAGATCCAACCTAAATCTCCCGTTTTGGTTTGAAACCTTTGTCCTATCACTGCAGTCCCTGATGAGGAGCCCCTCTCCAGCATCCTTGTAGCACCATTCAGATACTAGAAGCTGCTCTGAGGTCTCCATGCAGCAACCAGTGCCTAAAGGGGCTGCAAGAAACCTGAACAGGGACTTTGGACAAGGGATGTAGAGAGGAGCAGAGGGAATGGCTTTAACCTGCCAGAGGGGAGATGGAGATGAGCTCTCCAGCACTTGCTCCGAGCCACTTCTGCTCTTAGTGGCACCAAAGACCTCAAGAAGAGCTTCCCTATGTCCCGGTTAGCAGCCGCCTGCCTCAGCTGAGCATCCATCATGCACTGAAACGTGATAATTGCCTTGCTCTGTGCAGCCCACAGCTGCCAACCGTGCCCAGTGCCACAGCCAGCGAATGCAGCCTCATCACCCACCTCCTCCCTTGCCTTTCCGAGGTGCTGAGCATCACAGTGCACTATTAAGCCCCCGCCATCAAGTCCCTCCGAGGCCCTTTTGTCATCACCAGCGTTTGTTTGGGAATGTTTGTTGGGAAGCACATGGTGGTGGGGTCAGGGGATGGTGCGGAGGTTTTTCCTCTTGCGGCCGGGGAGCTTTGTGTGTTTCTCAGTGTGTTCCGCTCAATTAAATCAAGGATAAAAAACCCAACATGGGGATAACTTAAAGCAGATGTGAGCACAAGGCTGAGACCCTTCGGAGCACAAACACGGCCATTTCATTGCCATTCCAAAGGCTTTTCTGGCAAGCCTCCCCTCCATGTCCTACATTCTTTCATGCCGAGGAAGACAAACAATTCCGACTGGAGCAGCGAGGCACGTCCTTCAAATAAACAGGTTCCCTCAAAGAGTTTTTGCCTTTGTGTCACCCCAAAGCACGCATTTCTCTCCTAAAGCATCTGCTGCGGTGGAGGACCATTTGTGGCACACCTCTCATTTAAGGAGTCCAAAGCACCAGGCTCAGCCTGTGGGAGACACTCATATGGAAGTGTTTTCACCTCCGCGTCCCAACACAGTGTCTTCATAACCTGAAGTTACAGGAGAACCTGTGGCATTTGTGGATGCTAAACCCAGGAATCCTCTGGAGCCTTTCAGTGCAGGAGGAGGGACAAGGCTGCAATGTGAAGGGGACTATTTGCTGGTGAGTGGGGACTGAACCCCTGAGCAGGAGGTTGCTTGGGCACTTCTGCTCATCACCACCACCTCTGCAGGGTTTAAGAACAGATAAAGCCTGCTTTGCCTCATGGACCTTTCAATGGCTCAAACACAGGGACATTTGGGGACAGAAACAGTCTATAACAGGTTACCCGATTAACCTGCTTTAATTTCACCTCTGTTATTTCTCCCTGTGCTCTTTGCCTTGACCAAAGTCACTGAATCCTTCCTTCTAGCTCCTACATTTCATGCCTACTTTGACAGCTACTTTTCACTCTGCATTGATCCCCTGTCCATTCCTGGGCTCTGCTCCAATCCTGCTCATGAGTTCTCTATCCCCACATGGCTTCACCTTCCTCTTTATGGGAAAACAAGGCCAAGTTTAGATGGATCTTATTATTTCAAGGTTTTGGTTCATGGTGTGTTTTCCATATTCTCCTCCGTGAGGAAGAACAGAGGTTATCTCTGGAGAATATCAGGACACAATTCCAACATCTACACCTGGGATTAAGACTTTCTCTTGAAACTTCTATGTATGAGGAAAGGAGACTGAGACAGACTCAGCTTAGAGCTCCAGCTTTCTGTCCAGGGAAAGCAGGCAATTCCCTTTTCAAATCCAGGTTGCTTGCAGATATATTGAGCTGCTCTGCAACGTGAAGGACTTCTTCTACCTTCCAGTCAAATGGCGTTTAGATTAATAGATAGATTGTAAAGAGTAAATGGTAGAGGTGGCTAAATATAACAGGAGATAGCAAAAAATAAGTAGTAGACATAAAATGGGTTGTTTCACACACAATAAAGAGAGGGGAGTTAGAACAAAGAGGGAATGACTTCCGTAGTGTGGGCACAGAGGTACGGCAAAGGACAACTTACAATGCACACCACACTGACCACTGCTACAAGAGCTTCATCACAGGTTTCAAAGCTGGACTAAGCTTTGAGCACTGAGTGGGACCCAGGAAGGGATGGGATGCTTGACGGAAGCGGAGCCCAGTGACTCCAGTGAAAAGGGTGAAGCAAGAGAAGTGAGATGGGCCTTCGAACCCACTCCTATAGGAGCTGGGTCATTGCATCCTCTGAGAACAGAAATATCTGCTTCACCCTCCTAATAGGATTTTCATATCCCTCAGGAGCTTACCATGGGAAAACACGTACAAAAATAAATCAATCGTTCCAAAGCATGGTGATGAAAACTCTCTCAATCTCCCCAATCCCTCTAAATCCCTTTACAGGATGCTGTATTTCTCACTGTAAGTTCCCTCTGTTAATTCTGCCACTGAGTTAAGGTACCCAGAGGAGAAATAAAAGAGCTGTGCTTGAAAAACATTTGTCTTTGGCTGCTGGACTTCAGAGGACCTGAACAACCAAGGGACAAGCACTCCACAGCAAGGACAGCTGCATAAACTTCCTGAGCACAAGAAATCCATCAGAATAAAAGGCTTTTATGCTTTTCTTTAATACAGTGAGGTACCAGAGATAAAAGGGTTGTTTCCCAGAATCATTCCTGTTTGGCACAGCTCCTGATTGCTCAGATGAGGAACTTTTACTATTCAGCTTTCCATAACCTCTACCCTCAAAATCTGGGGAATGTCTTGCATGGAAAATACAGAAGGCACTAAAATTGCAAACATTCCTGGCTTTTGCATTCTCTCACACCAATATTGCTTCTTCCTCTTCAGCAACTCACCCCAGGGCTGTGCAGGGAGCTGCATCTGAAGGCTGCTTCCAAGCTGGCTCATAGGAATGACTCTGAGCTGTCTGAATGAGACTGAACCAAGCAAAGGAAATCATAGAATCATAGAATAGTTAGGGGTGGAAAGGACCTTAAGATCATCTACATAAACCTACCCATATTTGCCTCTTCTTGCATAAGATGGTAAATTGTGCTCCAACACAAGAGGAACACGGACCTGCTGGAGTGCGTCCAGAGGAGGCCATGCAGGGGCTACAGGAAAGATGGAGAGGGGCTTTGGACAAGGGCCTGTAGGGACAGGACAAGGGAAATGGCTTTAACCTGCCAGAGGGGAGACTGAG